>CATIWK010549634.1:0-19268 GCA_949634005.1 Mallotus japonicus
TTTGCAGCCTTTTTAATGCATAATGGTGCTTTCTCTGTCTTTGGCACTGTTCTAACATTTGTTTGTGTTGCAAAGATCTGCTCTTTGCTTCATCAAAGGTACAAGGACTTTTCTCCAAGTCTAGTACAAGGGCTGCTAAAGGTATTTTTTCCTGGAAAATCAGGAGAAGACTCGGACGTGGACAGGAATTCAAAAGCTATGAAGAAGCGAAGTACCTTGAAACTACTTTTGGAACTTTACTTTGTTGGAGTTTTAGAAGACAGCAGTATTTTCATCAATATTATTAAGGATCTTACTAGTGCGGAACACTTGAAGGATCGAGATGCTACTCAGACAAATCTGACTCTTCTTGCTAGTTTTGCTCGTCAAGGGAGAGTTTTCCTAGGACTTCCCCTTTCTGGACAAGAAATTAATGAAGAGGTACATAAATCTTCATTGTTCTTTCATTCTGATTCTTTTTGTGTCATTCGTTTTGGTGGAGTGATGAAGATTTGAAATTATTTTTTGCTTTTGTTATTTGAAATTATTTTTTGCTTTTTGTTCTTTTATTTGGTAATATTTTTAACTCACTAATGAATTCTATTAAGTTTTCATTCAATAGGAATTTAATTCTGTTTACCTTGCTGATCTTGATTATTTTGTGGTTTATCTTCTGTCATTTTATTACAGTTTTTCAAGGGCCTTAGTATCACAGCAGATCAAAAGAAGATATTCAGGAAAGCCTTTAATACGTATTATGATGCTGTATCAGAATTGCTTCAGTCTGAGCACACTGTGAGATTTTTTCTCCGTTTATTTGATTTCCTGTGAGGCACTTGTTTGATGTAGACTTAATATCTTCTGATGCACATTATTTGTATCTCTGTATTGCTTTTGTTTGATCAAAGTATCTATAATTGTCTGATTTTGGTTTTATAACAGTCTCTTCGTCAAATGGAGCATGAAAATGCAAAAATTTTGAGTGCTAAAGGAGAGCTCAGTGATGAAAGTGTTGCTTCCTATGAGAAGCTTCGAAAATCTTATGACCATTTGTATCGCAATGTGTCATCGTAAGTTTGCTTGTTGATTTCATTTTCTTATTGCGTCTTTTGATGGTGGATATAAATCTACTCCAAACATGGGATTTGTTTGCAAAAACTAAAGCATACCAAATTTCATGACAGCTGAATCCAGCATCATTCTATGAATCCACTCCTCCCTCTCCCTCTCTCATCCTTCCCAGTACTCTCATGTTACTGTTGACATCCACCCACCCACAGATGTGCACATACATTCACACCCTTTTTCCCACCAGTAGTAGCATGTGACTCTGCAAATGACTTACCTTTGAATCTATTAATTTATAGAACGTGTTATTCTGGCCCTAGTTTTGTGAATATTGATTTTGCATAGAAATTATGCTTGCTAACCCAAGCAATAAATACTGGTGGAAAGAAAGGGTTTTTTTTTTTTTTTTTAACAAAGAAAGAAAGGGTTTATGCTGTAATAGAATGACACATATACAGGGATGATATCAAGCTACTACAGTGGGATTTCCTCCCCTACTTATTGTATTGCCTATGAGGCTTGAAACTAATGTTCAGTCTGCTTGCATTCTGTAACATTGCCACTATATGGTTTTGCATTGAAACATAGATTCTTCTGTACAGTTTGGCTGAAGCCCTTGATATGCAACCGCCAGTGATGCCTGAGGATGGCCACACAACTAGGGTTACCACTGGAGAGGATGCTGCATTACCTGCTTCTGGGAAAGATTCTTCTGTTCTTGAAGCTTTGTGGGATGATGAAGATACTAGAGCATTTTATGAATGCTTACCAGATCTCAGGTTTGTTGGGACTGTATAATCTCTGCGTATGTACATTTGTATTGTATGGTGTTGTTAATTACTCCATTGATTAGATGGTGCCTACCAATTTTATTAAGTATCCTTTATGTTCTTCGTAGAGCATTTGTTCCAGCAGTATTATTGGGAGAAGCAGAGCCCAAAGTGAATGAACAGTCTGCGAAGACTCAAGAGCAAGCAAGTGTAAGAATTAACTCTGAAGCTATATAATTTGATTTGCTCATTGTGGAGGATTGGTGAAAACAAAAAATTAGCAAAATCTTCTTGTATGATTTTGCTTTTGTAGTTCGTGAAAAGATATAGTGCGATGGTTCTGAGTTTTTATTATGCTTCTATGTTCCTCATGTTTTTTCTCCACATAATTGTTTAATTTTTTTGGAAAGGAAGCTTTTATGATGTGTGAGAATTTATTGCCTTCTACCCTCCGTCTTTCTTTACTGCCATTTTCTCCCCTTCTTTTGCTGCCATTGCGGTTGTTCCTGAATTACTGTTTTGAAAATGGCCAATGTAACTCTGACATTCAAATTATCTTCCTTTAGTGGCACATTTTCGTTAAAGGTTGATATTAATAACTGAACTGAACATCCCTGTAGACCTTTCCAGCTGCAGGAATATCTTTTATGGAACTTTGCATTTAAATTTGACTCTTATGAATTTTTTTTTTAATTCTATGTTTTGTTGGTCATGTTTATGTGCTCAAAAAAGGGTCATTTGATGTGTTCTTTCATTGGTTAATTCAAAGGAGGTGGCACCTGAATTAGATCAAGGCCAACCTACTCAGGATGCTGCCGAATCTACTGCAGACTCTGGTACTTCACAGGATGGGAAAAGTGCTGAGAAAGGAAAGGACAAGGATGAGAAGGACAAAGAAAAAGCTAAAGATCCTGAAAAAGAGAGAGGTAAAGAAAAAGATGCTGAGAGAAAAGGAGAACATGAAAAGGAGAAACTCAAAGGTCTTGAAGGGACAAACTTGGATGCTTTACTGCAAAGGCTCCCTGGTTGCGTCAGTCGTGATCTTATCGACCAATTGACTGTAATGATAATGATGCTTTCCTGATTCTTACTGTTTTATATAATTTCTTTCTAGAACTATTGGATCTCTACAATGAAGATCTTATTGTGTTATTCCTTCATCAATTTCTATCTTTCCAGGTGGAATTTTGTTATTTAAATTCGAAGTCAAATCGGAAAAAGCTCGTGAAGGCATTGTTTAATGTACCCAGGACATCTTTAGAACTGCTACCATACTACTCGCGAATGGTTGCCACACTATCAACTTGTATGAAGGATGTCTCTTCTATGCTCCTGCAAATGCTGGAGGAGGAGTTCAATTTCTTGATAAATAAGAAGGTTTGTCTTCAACAAAGATATGTTTCATTGAAAAGAAAAGTGGCTGCTTATCCTTTTATTCTGTCATTCATTTCTTATATATATTCATTTGCATGATTATTTTAATATGAAATCATTATTTTTTGCAGGATCAAATGAACATTGAAACAAAAATCAGGAACATTAGGTTTATTGGAGAACTCTGCAAGTTCAAAATTGCACCAGCTGGAATTGTCTTCAGTTGTTTGAAGGTATAAATTAATTGTGCATTTTATAACCTGGTGAAATTATTAGAAATTGTGATTTTTTTTAATTTATTGAACTCAATTTCAGTTAATACTTGGTTGTAACTATTTGGGGCTGGCTGCATGAATCATTTTAAACCATTCTCTGTTCTCAATTTTTTTTTTCCTTCCCTTATCTTGTTTTCTAATGTTTATGGTAGTGTTGGCTTTTCTTCAGGCCTCAAATTCTGTCATTTTAAATTCTATCATTATGTGGTACTAGTGAATTTCTTGTTAAGTTACCTTGCTACTGGTGTTTTTTTTTTAATTTGATGATGATGTTTGCAAATTTCTAGTCCATTATATTAATAGAGACCTGAGATAACTTTCATTGAGATCGGGACACATTGTTGCCATTACATATTGATGGTTTTTTTTTGCAGGCTTGTTTAGATGATTTCACTCATCATAACATTGATGTTGCTTGCAATCTTCTTGAGACATGTGGTCGTTTTCTGTATCGGTCTCCTGAAACAACTGTGCGTATGGCTAACATGTTAGAGATATTGATGCGCTTGAAAAATGTAAAAAATTTGGATCCCCGGCATAGCACTCTTGTAGAAAATGCCTACTATTTGTGCAAACCACCAGAAAGATCTGCACGAGTGTCTAAAGTACGCCCCCCATTATATCAGGTATAAAGTCTTTTTGCTGTCTTACTTCTTTTTCTAACTGTTTTTTATATTGGTATGCTGAGGCTTCTTGAATTGATCTTTGATGCAGTACATCAGAAAATTGCTGTTCTCAGATCTAGAGAAGTCTACCATTGAGCATGTGCTGAGGCAACTTCGTAAATTAACATGGAGTGAATGTGATGCGTACCTTTTAAAATGCTTTATGAAGGTTCACAAGGGGAAATATGGTCAAATAAACCTAATTGCTTCGCTTACTGCTGGATTGAGCCGTTATCATGATGAATTTGCAGTGGCTGTTGTTGATGAGGTTTGTTAATTTCATTTCCAGAGCTTTTTGTTTCAGTTGTTATTTTTAGTTGCCTTGATGTAGCTATATAGAGCTTTTCCCAATGTTTAATGATAGGATGATGGTTTGTGATCCTAATTCTAATGGTTGTTGATAATGTTGGTTTTAAGATTTTTAGGGGTGTGGTTGGAAATATGCAGTTTACTTGCTTTTGCAGAAATGGCAGGATCAATAATGCTTCTGATCTCTTAATGTTGGACTGGTTGTTGGTTCATTTTTCTCACATTTCTTTGAATGGCTAGAAGACCTTCTAAAAGATTTGACTTGATTACATAAGGGGTTCTGTGCGTGATTTTGATTTTTTTTTTTCTCAGTTGGAAATATGAAGTTTGGCTTCTGCAATGGTAGAATTACAATTATACCGTAGATTTCATTTTTTATTTTTGGTCTGCAGCACATAATTATAGTGATGCTAGTTAATGTCTCAGTCAGTAGGACCAGGTTTATTGGAATGGGTGAGCTGTGTACCTACACCTTTACCTGACCTCTTTGTTTAAAACCAACCTTAATCTCATTTTGTTTTCTTATTCTTGCTAGAACAATTGTATTCTTATGCTCCTTCACTCTTTGACTTTTGTTCTGAAAGTGCAATTAGTTTGCAATCTTTGAATCATTTGTTATAAATTCCCCACCATAAATTTTGGTTGCCTGACTTCATCCCAGAATTGACCAGTTGTGGGCACGCTTGTTCGTCTATCTTCTCTCAAGTGCCTGGCAATGATCATTTTGATGCATGAAGTATATTTTTGCTATGGATTTTTGAACTTTCTTACTCTCTACTAAATAGACATGCGTATATCCCTTTGGAATTATAGCAGTTCATTTTTTGCTTTCAGGTTTTGGAGGAGATTAGGAATGGGCTGGAATTGAATGACTATGGTTTGCAGCAGAGGCGTATTGCCCATATGCGATTCTTAGGAGAGCTTTACAATTATGAACTTGTGGATTCCGCTGTAATTTTTGAGACACTCTATTTGATCCTTGTTTTTGGCCATGACACACCAGAGGTATAGAGTCAGTTAAATTAATTTACTTTCATAAACAACTGTCATAATGATTTATTTTTAAGGAGAAAATATTAACTTGCTGTGCATTTGCCTTAAAATATGGAGCATATATGGAGCTAATTATTTAACTGTTAATATGTGTCAACACCTATGTGAGTGCTTTGCATTTTAGTATTTCGTTTATGGATGATAACAAATTGCATCATCTTTCTCCATACATGACAAATTTTGAACTAAAATTATGGTGAATTTTTTGCTAGATGTTTGTCTGTGTATTTCTGTGTAGTTTGACTTTTGATAACATGTGTTATTAGCGGGACGTACTGGATCCACCAGAGGATTGTTTCCGCATCAGGATGGTTATCATTCTTCTTGAGACCTGTGGACACTACTTTGACCGAGGTTCATCTAAGAGGAAACTTGATCGATTCCTAATACACTTTCAGCGGTACATTCTCATCAAAGGGGCACTACCTCTTGATATTGAATTTGATTTGCAGGCAAGTCATGAAGATTCATTTATATCTTTGTGTTTTCTTCTTTTTTTTCCAAACATTATGCTATTGTGAACGGGATGGAAATAGTAGTGCCTGTTTTATTCCATTTTGTTTGTTATTTTATCAACACTTGTGACGTGTTTTCTTTTGTTGAAGTTTATATTCCATTGTTTTTACATGCAAGGTATGCTTATTTTTTGAAACATTTGTAGGACTTATTTGCGGAGTTACGCCCTAGCATGACTCGGTACTCATCTATTGAAGAAGTTAATGCAGCACTTATAGAACTTGAGGAGAACGAACGAACAGGTTCCATTGATAAGGTCAATAGTGAGAAGCACTATGACAGCGAAAAACCTTCTAGCAGGAATGCTTCCAATGCCTTTTCTGCCAATGGACAAAATATTGTTAATGGTAATGAGGAAAATGGTGGAATTCATGACGAAATTGGTGACAGTGACACTGATTCAGGCAGTGGCACCATTGACCAAGAGGTAAATGATGAAGAGGACTTAGATGAAGAGAACCATGATGATGGGTGTGATACTGAGGAGGAAGAGGATGATGATGGAGGTGGACCTGATTCTGATGAGGATGATGAAGTCCATGTCAGACAAAAAGTGACTGAGGTGGACCCAGTGGAAGTAGAGAATTTTGAGCAGGAGCTAAGGGCAGTGATGCAGGCAAGTTCAGGATCCTTGCTTTTTATGTTATAATTGCTAGTGCCCTGCTGTGCCACATTGTAATTTTTTTTTTTTTTTTTATATAGAATGTATAGTTCAGAAATTTTGTGAGTTTTGGAGGAGTATACTACAAGAATATTTTATGATGTTTTGCAGATATGAGTTTGGGGTTGCTAAAGTGTCACAAGTAGATTTGTGGAATCAACATTTTGAAAAAGCTAATTGTCTTATTGTTTTATGCCTATTATTTTTAAAATTTGATACATTGGAATTTTGATGGCTGCAATCACAAATACAGTTTATTTATGCTGGAATTTTATTTCTATTCATGAATTTCTTCAACTGACGTCAAAATGTTTATTTGCATTGTGAATGCAGGAGAGCATGGAGCAACGCAGGCAAGAGCTGCGGGGTCGTCCAGTGGTAAATATGGCGATACCTATGACCATGTTTGAGGGATCCACTAAAGATCATCACGGAAGAGGTTTTGGAGGTGAAAGTGGTGATGAGACATTGGAGGACGAGGCAGGAGGAATCAAGGAGGTTCAGGTGAAAGTGCTTGTGAAGCGTGGGAACAAGCAACAGACAAAACAGATGTCTATCCCTAGGGATTGCTCTCTTATCCAGAGTACGAAACAGAAAGAAGCAGCTGAGTTAGAAGAGAAACAAGATATCAAGAGGCTTGTCCTGGAATATAATGATAGAGAAGAGGAGGAGAATAACGGATTGGGAACCCAGACATTGAACTGGATGCCTAGTGGCAGCAACAGAGTTGGCAGCCGGAGCAGTACGTGGGAAGGAAGCACTGGAAGAGGTACTGGATCACGTAATCGGTATCAGCATCAGCATCATTCAGGCAGTGGTGTTTATCATGGCAGAAGAAGGTGAGCAAGCAACAGCAGAAGAAACTGTTTTTGTTGATGTGCTGCTGCTCATCTCCTGGTTATGGATGAAAAGTGACGAAAGAAACTGTGATAGTTGGCGTGCTGCCTCTGTCCTGATTTTGGATAAATGGTTCTTTGGCACCAGAGTAAAGAATCTTTTGACTTCACACATATATAGCACCGTCCCTAAATGCTGCATATGCCATTCCCCCAGCAGAAGAATTGCAGTGTTATCCTATTGAGTCTGATGATGAACAGGTGTGAAGGGATATAGTGAATACGGATCCCACTGTATATGCCTGATCAGGTTGTGCGTGCCTTATGTTCTTTAGCAAAATATAATTTGCGATGATCATATCCAGAATTTCGAGTTTTTTGAGGTAAATAGCGGTTACGCAGCAGGATACCAGATGCCTAATTATACGAAGGATTGTCACCTGTGATTTTGCATGCCCAACGGATTGTAATTTAGTCTTACTTATTAATCCTGGGTCTATCGGCTGCTTTTGCTGTATATTTATCAAAAGTGGGATTTTTATGTTGATTATATTTTGTGGTTTGTATATGTGTAGACCACCTTATGACTAACCCAAATGATTGGATTGGTATATTAATGTTTTCTTCCATTGGAGAGGATGAAATGTTGTACTGTTTTGTTGGCTCAGTTGTGGCATACAAAATTTACCCTTCGGACTCGCAATTGGCAAAACTAAATATCAACTTGTATTTTGTTTATCAGATCAATCATTTGCCACACCTACGTCTCATCATAAAGGCAAAAACGAAAGGGGATTTTGGACGGAACTTGGACCTGGTCCTAATACGCAAGTATGGTCGCACATGCAGCATGTGAATTCTATTTAAACTGTAGGCCGATTTTTTCCTTTTCTGGTAATATGTGTTCCTTTTCCTTGTGAATTTTCTAGACTAAATGCAACAAACAAGTGGGAATTGATACATACCAGCTGACCCATGAAGAAAAAGACAATTGTTAAGGTTATAGAAGAAAAAAGAAGTCTACATTTACAATTTTTAGATTAGTGAGATTAATTTGGTACTTCATTTCTGTGGTAATTGACTTGCACATCAACATTCAAATCTTACCAGTTAAAATCTTTCTTTTTTTTATATCACAGTAAAACGGAAAAGGGGAAAGGTCATATGCCTCAAGAAGTTTAGCTATTAGGCCAAGTTCTGACGGGCGTTGAAATCATTGTTTTTGATACAATAAAAATTGAAACCCTGGTAGAAAATTTTAAGTTTTTTTTTTAAAGTAGAGATGGATAATTTTCAATGCCATAAGGGTAGAGGTTTGAACTCTATTCTCCTCAACAGGATATCCACACTTTTTACTACTTAAACTACTCGTGGGAGATGTCTAAAAATTCCAAATTAAATTTATAATATTTTATATTTGAATGGTGGAACCCTTTTTTGGTTTGACAACATTGATGATATAAAAAAGTTCAGCTCCTCCGTCGAATTAAAGAAAAAAAAGGAGCATTTGGTTCCCCATACTCCTGTGAACATACATAAAAAAAAAAAGCTAAAATAATATGATTGGGTGCAAGTGATTCCAATTCTACGGATAAGAATTGTGTGCCATAAATCCTACATGTGGAAACTAAATCCATTTTCCAATTTTGGGTATAAATATATGTAGGTCATAACAAAATTTGTTGGACCCACTTTGTGGTTGGCTCATTAATGGCCATTTTCATGTGATCCATGCCAATCCTAAATTCACATGCTTTTTTTATTATTATTATTATTTTACTTTAATTGTTTTAATTATTATTTTAGAAGAACCAAAAGAAACGACATTATTAAAAAATTCCTTGACAGGAAATTAAAAAAAGAAACTAAAGTTAGCATGACGTGTTGATTGTTCATTGCTAAAGAATAATCTATGTTCTACTATCTTCTATTTATTATTATTATTATTTTTTTTGAATAATACTATCTTCTATTTATCATTGACTCAGTTAGAGCAATATACCAAAGTCACTTTTATTTTTATGATGTTGTAAATGTGTAAATGCACTCTAGATTGAGTAATTATGGAAATCATTAATCAACTCACTCATGCTTATAGCAGCAATTATGTCTTGGTAATTTTTTTTTTTTTTGAACTATATATGTTGGTGATGATTTGCCCTAGTCAAGTTTTTTTTTTCCTTTCTTGTATAATTGCTTCCATCACTTTTGTTCTTGATAAAGCTCCCATCACTTTGCTTCTTAAAGAAAAATGCTGCCATGGTGGAATAAAGGAATAGTCAGGATTGAAATTAAAAAAAAAAAAAAGAAATAATAATTATTATATATATTTTTCTCTCCTTTTTTTTTGCAATGAATTTTGAAAAAAGTAAAAAAAAAAAAAAAAGAGAGAAATTCCCTTTTTTACTCAAATTTCATTATCAAAGATATGACAAGTATCTTGGTGGAGAACATTTTTAGAAAACTGAGATTTTAATTTCTATAGCATCTAATATGTATTTAACTATTTATGAAACATTCTCAAAAAAAAAAACTATTTATGAAACAATATAAGATTCAAGATTTTATAATGCAACTGTCAACTACGCATGCTAAATAAAATAGTTTTAATATTTTGATTTTACCAAAAGAAAAATCCCACTAATTGATGCTGGAATTTAGAAATGAAACAAATGAAAGTGGTATTTCTAAATGAATAAAAAGAAATTACTATTTCTTGTAGATTTCTTAATTCAAAGAAAAACAAGCTCAATTAATAAACAAAATTTTAAAATTGATTCATGTAAGGTCTTGAACTTTCATTGAAATAGAATAAATATAAAAAAATTTTATAAATGAGTGTATTGCCACATTGCATCAAGGAACATATTCACTTAAAGAATGAATCAATTATTAGAATGATTAGAAATTGACATAACATCAATAAAAAGGTTAAAACCTATTAAGTCACCTTTTAGGAAGGAAATATTTGATTTTGATGTAATTTTAATCCTTCTCTATAATTGCATATAATCCATTATCCATCGATCACTTTAGTGATTGGAATGTGGAAATGAAAATAGAAAGATCTATTTCTCTCAACTCTCACTATTTGGAATTTTATTGTTTGTCAAACATATTGATGTTGTTTGTGAAGTAAAGCTCACAAATGGGATAAAATTCATGCATCCTTCTTCTTCTTCTTGTTTTTTTAAATCATGCATCCTTGTTGTTGGCATTTAGAAACTAACATGTTAGTTTAAGATTCTTTTTTTTTTTATTTCAAAAACCCATAATAGTTGCATAAAATAGGAAATTCTTAAGAAGAAAAATATGAAATTTTTTTCAAGAGTTAATTTTTTAAAAAAAAAATTTTAATTTTGAATGTATCAATTTAGTTTTAGAATTATTTAAAATTGTCATAATTAATTTGTCTATAATAAAAGATATGTATAGAAAAATTATAATGCAAAAATATTGACCATACCAAGAAGTTTTAAGACATGATTTAATCAAAATCAAAATCAGCATTAGGTCATGAATTTCTAATTGTGCTTGAAATTGCCACAATAAACCTAACCCACCTAAATATTAATTGCTCGTGCTGCTCTGGTCAAACAGTTAAATTTTTATGGATATAATAAAAAGATTCAATATCGAGACTCCTCTCTCCCTTTAAAATGGGTAATGGTAAAAAAAAAAAGGTAAATATTAGTTAAAAACAATAAGTAAAATCATCCTTTGTTTTTTAATCTTATTTTACATGTGTTATTTAGAAGCAATCATGAGCCACAATAATAACAGTGTGAGATTAATACCACACGTGGACGGTTAACAATAAAACAGCGTACACCACGTGGACGGCTAATGATTGAAGAAACGTGCACTAAATACAACGAGGATAATCCCGTAAATAAAAGCCGAAATCTGAGTAAAAAGTAAAGAGTAAAAGAGAAGACTTTGGTACGAAAGGAGGAGAAGCGACCACGTCACTCAAACAACCTTTTAAACCTCGTACCCCTGCCGACAACTACAAAATGTGATTATTTGTTTAAATAAATAAATTTATTATTTTTATTTTTATTTATTTAATTTGTATACTTAACCTTTAATAATATTTTATTTATAGATCTTTTAATTATTAGCCCACTTGTATTATTATATTATTATTATTATTATTATTTTATGTTTTTATTTTATTGATATAGATGGCTAGATATGGATTATGCCTTAGCTCAAAAGCAAAGATCACAAAAGTAAAGAAGAAGAAAATGATTAAAAAAATATATTTATTATGAATGTGAATGAATAATATATTGTATGTGAATGAATAATATATTGCTTGTGAGAGAATAGTTCTCAAATAGTGGAAAGAAAATCTTTATATAAAGAGATTGAAATTCATTAATGTAAATTGTAGAAAAAAAGAAATATATAGCTCTCTAAATTCTCTCCAAACTCTTTCTAAATTCTCTCCAAACTCTTTTTAAATTCTCTTAAAATCATTCTACTGTAAAAATATTTTTCTTCTAATTAAATACTACTAAAATAAAGTAAAGGTAATTCGGTATTTCAAGTTTAGCTCTATAACAAACTAAACAATTCAATCTTAATTCTACAACAATGATCAAATTATCATTGAATTAATAATTAATTTAAATATAAAAAATTTTATTTTAAAATTATTTCTTATAATATTAAAATAATTTATATTTTTTCAATAATTGTAATGATAAATTTTCTGTCAATCTAGTATATTTTGAAGTTTTTTTTTTCCAGGAAGATGCATACAAAACCTAATAAAAATAGTAAAAAAATCTGAAATCTTGCATTAAATAAAAACTATGATTAAAGATAATTTTTCACCAAAAATATGGGTGCCTGTTATAAAATTATTTATATATTTTTTGTTTATTTTAATGTACAATTAGCATATTATTTTATAAAAAAAATATAAAATAATTTGGAGTATAATTTTTTTTTTTGGTAAAGAAGAAAATATTGCATTAATTTGAGAATGTTGAATACAAAATGTCATTTTGAATGATTACAAAGAAAGGAGTTGGGATTACATTCCAACTGGATCCTCCATGAAGTAACATATCATTTTTCGTTAGCCAATCCGCAGCATGGTTTGTGCTCTTGCCTATGTGAGATATAGCAATTAGCTGACTATTCATCTATTGTTTTGTCTGTTGGATGTCTTCCACAAGAGCTTTGATTTCCCATAGGGCTTCTTCTGGGTCTGAGTTAATGGCTTAGATGACTAGTTTTGAGTCGGATTCTATAGTTACTCTGCTTATGCCTCTCTCCTTGGCATATCTGATAGTTTCCTTAAGAGCCATAGCTTCTGCGACCAGAGGAGACTCACATTTTACTTTCCGGGAATGAGCCTAAATAATCCAGCCTCTGTGGTTGCGACAGATGAAAGCAATTTGTCCTTCTTTTTTGGTAGAGTCGAAGGAAGCATCACAGTTGAATTTAATGTCATTTTGAGCTGGAAGGATCCATCTGGCTTGTGCAATTTCTGGACCCAGAGGAATCTGGTTATGAACAATTGTAATTGATCTTCATTCTG
Source organism: Mallotus japonicus (assembly GCA_949634005.1). Lineage (NCBI taxonomy): Eukaryota > Viridiplantae > Streptophyta > Magnoliopsida > Malpighiales > Euphorbiaceae > Mallotus > Mallotus japonicus. The sequence continues at coordinate 13,064 of CATIWK010549634.1, forward strand.
ACCATTAAGTCTGAGCTCTATTGATTATGATTTTCGGGTTGAAGTCTGTCCCTTCAAAAAGTTTTTTGTTCCTTGCTTTCCACACTTGCCAACAAATACTAGCTGCTAGTTTAAGCCTTCAGTCTTCATGATCAGAGTTGAATAAATCAGATATTTCTTTCCACCAACAGTAGAAGGATTGAAAAGCCAATTTCAGTGGGGCGATAATTGAGGGATGAGTCGAACCAGACCCTTTTAGAGGAAGAGCATAAAAATAGGAGATTTTCTAAAGATTCCTCATAGTTATGACAGGTTTGACATATGGTGTCAGTCCCACAACCCCTATGAGTTAAGTTGCTTCTAGTTGCTATGGAGTTCATTGTGCATCTCCAAATGAAGATTTTAATCTTCTCAGGAACTCTTGGCGCCTAAATTAATCTCCAAACTTTTTTTGTCAGGCCAAAAGGTTGATGTTGGATTTGTAGCTCTCTCTGCGCTATGCTCTTCGTTTTTGAGGTAGTTATAACCCGACTTGATCGTAAACAAAACCTCTTTTATTATAGTGCCAAATTAACTTGTTTATTCCTTTTCCACCTGAGAGAGGGATCCATTCAATAGCATCAACCTCAGCTGGGTTGAACAATTACCTTAGAAGCCTACCATTCCATCTGGTTTTCATGGAATCAAGAAAGTCACTAATCTAATGAGGATGAGTGCCAGAGGGGGCTCTTGAAAAGGGAGAGAAGTTTTCTATTCCAGGAATCCACTTGTCCAACTAAATATTGATTCTATTACCCTTTGAAACATTCCAATGATATCATTCTTTGAGCAGTTCCCTTCCTGTGAGTAGGCTGCTCCAAAGCCAAGATGGCATGTGACATGTATTAGCTTATAATAGCGTGGAATGGGGGAAGTATAAGGACTTTAAAAGCCCGGAACTTTGAAGATGAGGATGAGTGATCAATCTCCAACATTTCTTTACAAGTAAAGCTTTATTAAAGAGCTTCATCTCCTGGAATCCTAACCCGCCTTCAAGTTTATTCCTAGTTAATATAGACCAAGACATCCAATTTATCTTCTTCTTTGTGTGATCTTGAGACCACTAAAAATGTCTAATGAGCTGCTCCATTCTATTTGTGACGCCTATAGGGATTTTAAAGATCATCATGACATAGGAGGGGATGGCTTGGAGCACCGCTTTCATAAGGATGTCTCTACCCGCAGGGGAAAGAAATTTAGTTTTCCAACCTTGAATGTTTTGAATCACTCTCTCAATGAGATAATTGCACATATCAAGTTTGGATCTACCTCAATCTGTAGGTACACTAAGATATTTGGCCAAAGAAGGAGTTTCTTGCACCTGTAGAATATCAACAATTTCTTTTCTCATATTTGTCGGGGTATTTACACTGAAAAACAAACATGATTTGCCAAGGTTTATTTTTTTACCCGATGCTTTGCTGTAAATGAGAAGAGTGTCCTTTAGGGATGCAGCTTCAATTTAACAAGCTCTACCAAATAGGACGGTGTTGTCCACGAATTGAATATGGGAAATAGGTTCACATCGCCTGTTTATCTTTAAATCATGGATGGAATTGCTCCCGGTTTTGTTTGAAATGAGCCTAGAAAGCACATTAACAACAAGAATGAAGATGTATAGGGATAGAGGGTCCCCCTGCCTCAATCCCTGAATAGGCTTGAAATAACTTTGCTCTTCCCCATTAAGCACTATCGAGTAGCTAACAATGGTGATGCAGTTCATTATAAGACTAACCCATTTTTCATTAAAACCTAAATTGAGCAGAACTAACTGAACAAAATCCCAGTTTACCCTGTCATACGCCTTTTCCATGTCAAGTTTCAGGGCTAAATGGCAATCATTCCCATTTCGGTTTTGCTTCATTCGGTGAAGAGCTTCATGGGTGATAATTACACTGTCCTGAGGAGAAATCAGTTGGTCTAGGCTTTTTCTTAGGCGATTGGCAAGGCATTTTGCGATAATATTATAGGTAAAGTTATAGCAACTGATTAGTCAAAACTCTGAAGCTTTTTTTGGATTTTTAACTTTGGGAACTAAGGCTAGGAGAGTCTTGTTATAAGTTGGGTTTAACTGACCAGTATCGAAGAAATTCTTCACCCAATCTAGAACATCTTTGCTGACTATGTCCCAATTACTTTGAAAGAAAGCTCCAGGGAAACCATCCAAACCCGGAGCTTTGGCTTTGCCTAATTGGTCAACTGCCATTTTGATTTCTTCTTAGTAATTTGAGCATTCAAATTTTGGTTCATCTGGTCTGTGACTAGCTGTGGGATGGCTACTATGACTTCTGGTGACACCTCTATTAGTTCCGCCTTATAGAGTTTGGAGTAGAAGCTTGTTATTTCCTCTTTGATGCTAAGCTCATCAGTTAACCATACACCTCTATCATTTTTCAAACGAGCAATTATGTTTTTTGATCTTCTTTGGATTGTAGAGAGTGGAAGAATTTTTTATTTATGTCCCCTTCTTTTAGCCAAGCAATTTTTTACTGTTGAGTCGAGTAGATTTCCTCTCTTTGCTATAGATTTTTAAGATGACTTTTGAGATAGGAGATTTGTTGTCTGTCCTGTTCTGTCATCTCACCTTCTTGAAGAGCATTGATTCTCTTTTTTGTTTCTTTATATTGCTATCTTGAGTTGCCCGTATTTTCTTTGCTCCAAGCCATAAGTGAATTTACACAGTTTTGGAGCTTTTGAGCTAAGCTTCAAACCCTTCTATCTTCTTTATCTCATTCACAAGTTAGCCTTATTAGTTTCCTATGGCCTTCTTCTTTGCTCCATTTGATTTCGAACTTAAAACTTCTTTTAATTTTTGGGTGATTCCAGGACTACTTGATGACCAGAGGATGGTGATCTGAGGCACCGAAGCTTTCATGGATGACCAAAGCATTTTCATACAAGTTACACTAATCGGGGTTTGCTAGAGCCTTATCCAACCTAGCCATGATTTTTGCCTCTCCTAGTTGTCGGTTATGCCAAGTGAAGCAACTTCCTTTGAAATCAAGTTCCAGCAAGTTTTCTGGGTCTATAAAATCAGTGAGAAGTGAACCTTGGCTCCAGTGAAATGCTGTGCCTCCTTGTTTTTCCTCTACAGATCTGACCATGTTGAAGTCTTTGGCAATGAGCCAGGGACCATCTCTGCCTTGGGTAAGCTTAGCTAGTTCTAATAGAACTCTAGGTCTTCCATTTCTTTCTGGCATACCATAAAAACCAGTAAATAACCAATTTTACGATTCTTCTATCATCAGATCTATGAATTTTTGCCCTTTAGCTCTGACTTGTATCTTCCATCCCGACCTCCACTATATTGCAAGACCGTCGGCCATTCCGCTTGGCTTAACATAGACACTTTCATCGAAGTTATTTGATTATCATAGCAACTCCATTCTCTACGACTCTATTTTTATTTCCATGAGGAATATTAGGTCTGGGTTATATTTTCTAATTAGGTCTTTCAAGGATTTTGCAGTGGGTTTGTTTGAGATGCCTTGAAAATTCTAGGTGATGAAGCTCATACTTGGGAAGATCTAAACAAGAAGATCACTGAATTAGTTTACAACTGGTGAGATCTACTCAAAATCTGGGGAGGTTTTTATGGTGATGTATTAAATATTTTTTAATAGTATATGTGACGTAGCGGAAGCTATTAAATAAAGGGATAAAATTAGAAATCTATTGATTCAAATGAGAAGGGCTTTTGGTTTTGGGCCTGGGCTTATGCAGAATAAGCTATTGGGTCATAAGATGGATGTGGAGTAAATGGGAGAAGAGGCTTTTATTCAACACACTCAAAAGGCTTTCTCTTCACAAGATATGGATGAGGCGGGCTTTAGGATCTAGGCCCACCGTCAGCAATGAGTCTGTTATGTTGGAACTATCGTGGGCTGGGTAACCCACGAACAGTTCAAAATTTGTTGGACCTAGTAAGGTCTAGAAAGCCTAAGTTAGTTTTCTTAATTGAAACCTTAGTAGATAAAGTCCATTTAGAAAAAATAAAAAGGCTCATGAAGTTTGAGGGTATGTTTGGTGTTAATAAGGTGGGGTGCAGTGGAGGTTTGGTTTTGTTCTGGAGGCAGAAGGGTTTGGCGTCCCTCCTTAGCTTTTCTCGCTATCATATTGATGTTGAAATTGAATCTCAATAGTTGGGCAGATGGCATGTTACGAGATTTTATGGTCATCCAGATAGGGCTTACAGGCATGAATCTTGCTCCCTTTTTAGATCCCTAGCTCTGAAATCTCCTCTTCCTTGGATTTGCATAATAGATTTCAATGACCTTTTATCTTAGGAGGAGAAGAAAGGGGGTTCTGAGTATCCTTCAAGACTTATGTCGAATTTTTTCCAGGCTCTAGATAATTGCAATTTAAGTGACCTTAGTATGTCGAGGTACCCTTTCATCTGGGAACATGGCCGTGGAAGTGATCACTAGGTGGAGGAAAGATTGGACTGTGCTCTTATTTTAGATAGTTAGCGTAATCTCTTCCTTCAAACAGTGTTGCATAATCTTTGTTCCATTATATCTGATCATTCTCCTTTATTTTCTGAAGATTGTCCTAACTTTTAGAAGCCCGCCTTACTGCAGATTTCGTTTTGAGAATGCGTGGGTTTTAGAGGCGGATTGTGGTGAAGTTGTGAAGAAGGGTTGGGTAGGTGATTTTTCTATACCAATTTGGAAGCGTATAGAGCAGTGTGACCAGGAATTACAGCATTGGGGTATTCAGAAGGTCAGATTTTTAAACTAGAGCTTGATCGTGGGTATGCTAATCTTAAGCGCCTTTGATTATGGAGGGACAGAGTTTTGGTAGATGAGTATAACTTCTGGAGGCATAAGGTATCAACAATTCTTAACCAGCATGAATTATATTAGAAACAACGCTCAAAGCAAATATAGTTAAAGGAAGGGGATCAGAATTCAAAGTTTTTTCATTTCTGGGCTTCTTTTCAGAGAGAATAAAATTATGTATGTTCTTTGAAGGATGATAACGGGTGTGTCAAAACTTGGGGTAATGGTTTGGATGAAGTTATGCTTGATTATTTTTCTAGTCTTTTTGTCTCTCAGGGTGTTCAAGATGATTCAGTTTTTTATTGTATTCAACCGAAGATATCTCCTTCTCATAATGAATTTCTGTTACATCCTTTTACTAGTGAGGAGGTGCACAGCGCTGTGTTTTTGATACACCCTACAAAATCTCTGGGCTTAGATGGTCTTAATCTAATTTTTTTAAAAATTTTGGCATCTGGTTGGTCCCTAGGTGACGGCTACTTGTCTGGATATTCTTCATTCATGTTCTTTACTTTTGGAATTAAATAAGACAGCAATTGTTCTAATTCCAAAGAAGCAGGTTCCTAAGACAATGGGCGACCTCTGTCCGATTTCTTTATATTCTGTGTTTTACAAAGTGGTGTCAAAAATGCTGGCTAATCAATTAAAAACCATTCTTTCAGATGTTATTTCAAAGGAGCAAAGTGCTTTCATACAAAATCGCCTTATTACGGACAATATGCTTGTAGCTTTTAAACTGATGCACTTTTTGAAGGGGAAAGCTCAGGGTAAGAAAGGGTATATTGCTCTGAAACTTGATATGAGTAAGGCATATGATCATCTTGAATGGGGTTACCTTCGTAGAGTAATGGAGAATATGGGTTTTGTTCAAGGGTGGATTGATCTTATTGCAATATGTACAAAGACTGTGTCTTACAAGATTCTTCATAATAGACGAGAATTAGGTCTGATCTTTCCCAAAAGAGGACTTCGGCAAGGCTGTCTGCTATCACCATATCTGTTCATTATATGTTCAGAAGGATTATCTTCTCTTATCCATCAACAAGTAATCTCAAGTTCTCTTTATAGTTGCCGGATAAGTCATACTGCCCCAAGTATTTCACATTTGCTTTTTGCAGATGATAGTTTTTTCTTTTTTAGATCAAACATTGAAGAAGTTAAGGCTGTGAAGGAAACTCTGAATTTATATAGCAAAGCTTCAGGCCAGGTGATAAACTTTCAGAAATCCTCTATTTTCTTTACCGAGAATGTGGATTTGCAGGTGAAGTGTAACACCCTATTCCTTTACTATTTAAATACTCAAAGTCTTTATTTAACATAATATTAATACAACCATATCATAATTAGACAAAGTCAACATATTATTAAAGTACATAAAACATTGTAACATTTTATTTCATATAATA
>CATIWK010549679.1:0-18066 GCA_949634005.1 Mallotus japonicus
AAAAAATGTCTTAAGAGAAAAAAATATTAAAAAAAAGAAAATATTGAAAATAAAATGAAGACAATACCTTAAAAAAAACACGTTGAACAAAAAAAAGTTGAGAAAAAAAGATGAAGACATTAGAAAAAAATGTTGAGAAAAAAAAAAGATAAATATACTACTATAAAAATAGAAAAATAAATGTTTAATAAAAAAAATGTTGAAAAAAAATGAAGACAGTAGAAAAAATTGTTAGAAAAAAAATGTTGAGCAAAAAACATTGAGCAAAAAACATTGAGAAAAAATAGATGAAGATAGTAAAAAAATATTGAACAAAAATATTGAGAAAAAATAAATGAAAACAATATAAAAACAAAAAAAATTGTTGAAAAAAAAAAGGAAACAAATCAAATGTTGAAAAAAAGTATAAAGTAAAAAAAGAGTTGAAAAAATCAGTAAAAATAAGAAAAATGTTGAAAAAAAAAAAGACAACCCTAAAAATAAAAGGTGGCAACGGGAATAACCTATATTTGAAAGAATTAATTTTGTAAAAACATTTTTGAAAGTTTTTACGGTCAACGGTTTTTTTGAAATTTTTTTTGTTTTTTGGTACATTTATGTAAAGATCCCTATTTCATATCCTAAATCTCTTATCCTTCCTTTCTGTATGAGATGGATATTGTCCATGGTGCTGCTGCCATTGTCTTTAGGGGCTTCCCCTTTGTGCAGGCTTGCTGGCTTGTTATTTCATCTGATGTTTAAAATAAAAAAAGCAAGATTGGGAAAATGTGATTGAATTCTATGAGAAGCATCCTTATTCGGTAAATACTAAGACTCCTCCTTATTGTATTCTTCTTATATCAGTTGTATTTTCTATTATGTATTCTTATCAATATCTTTGTATATGTATATGCTGAATACTCAATACAATACACACTTTTCCATTCTCTCAATATTCCTAAGTTGGTATCAGAGCCACCGTGGCTACTGGTCCTCTCTCAACGTCCTCCAATAATTCTTCATCATCTTCTTCTACCCAATTACCGGCGACAACCACTGCTGCTCAATTACCATCAATCCTTCCGCTTACTTCTTAAAACTTGACAACCTCTGCTCCTAGCCATATTCAACAGACCTTCTCAATTAAACTAAACTAAAAAAACTATCTCTTATGGTAGCTTCAACTGCAACCCTTACTCAACTTCTATAAATTACATGGTGTTCTTGACGGTTCCGAACCTCCTCCACCTAAAGAGGTTCAAAACTCAACTACAATGGAACTCAAACCCAATCCTGTGTATTTTTAGCGGTTCAGTAAAAACCAAATATTGTTCTCTTGGCTCTTATCGTCAATATCAGAAGAAGTTTACCTACATTTACTTGGACTTAATTCTGCTGTTGCGGTTTGGAAAGCCTTGGAAGTGGCTTATGGTATGGCAAGCAACGCTCAACGCACACAATTATACATCGAACTTCATAATCTTCAATAAGATGACAAGTTCATTTCAGATTACTTGTTTCAAGAAAAAAAACTCGCTAACTCTCTTACTATGGCGGGTCAATCCCTTTCCTCAGCCAAATTTAACGACATTGTGTATAGGCAATTGGGATCAGATTTTAAATGTGTAGTAGGTGCACTACAACAACACTCAGAACCTCCTTCTTTTAACGATCTCCCTGCACAGTTAGTTTCATACAAACTCTTACTTAAATCATAGCAGGTTTCTCTTCCCATACCTCCCACTGCACATGTTGCTCAAGCATCTTCTTTCTCCAATTTTTCGAGCAATCGCTCTCAATTTAGTGCCACCCGATCCTTTCATGGCCGAGGTCGACGAGCAAGCATTCCATCTATCCCTCGTGGTTCTTACTTATCTTGTCAAATTTATGGTTATTCAAACCACACAGCTATTGATTTCCGAAGACGATTTCATCATAATTTTCAAGCTTGCAATTGTAGCCGTAACATGAATAACCGCAACACTCAGCATCCTCAATTTTTGCAAGCCAATCTCTCCTTACTTGGTCAGCCTCCATCAACCACTTCTTTGGGCTTTGAATGGTATCCTGATACTGGGGCAAGCCACCACATCGCCCCAGATATTTCTTCCTTAAGCCTTGCTAAAGATTATAAAGGTAATGATAAGGTGGTTGTAGGTAATGGAAATGGTTTAACTATATCTCATGTTGGTTCGGGTAAGCTACCATCCTTAGGCCATATATGTCTTAAACTCATCAACATCTTGCATGTACCACACATCACTAAACCTTTGCTTTCAGTTAAAAATTTTTTTCATGATAACAATTGTTTTTTTTTTACTCTGACTATTTTTTTATTAAGGATTTACAGACCAAACAACCCCTTCTCCGAGGAACAGGTGAATTGGGACTTTTACAAGCTGCATTAAAAAATTCCTTCCTCTCCTGTGGTGATGGCTTATCTAACAAATTTGGAAACTTGGCATGCTCGTATGGGACATCCAAATTCCAATATTGTTCGGCATCTTGTTGATCATTTTAAATTACTTTATTCTAATAAGAGTTCTTCTTCCGCTACATGTCATGCCTGTTATTTAGGAAAACTACAACTACATCGAAATTCATTACCATCCATAAATAATAGAAGTACTCAACCCTTAGAATTAATTCATGCTGATGTCTGGGGCCCTGCTCCTCTTCTTTCCTCTACTGGAGAAAAATACTTTGTCTTTTTTATTGATGATTTCTCTTGGGATAACAACATTTTAAGACCTAAAAGGAGTGTACTTTTTACAATTAAGGCCTAACAGTTCAATTTGTAACATTTAAGGACTAAAAGTTCTTAAAAATTTAACCGTTAGACCTAGCCCGTTAAATGTAACGGAATGAGCACATGTGGCAGTTTTTCGCCTACGTGTCATCCTAGTCATCTCTATGTGGACTGACACCATCCACATGGCCTGCCACATAGGCATCCTAGTCATCTTCATCATCTTCTTCTTCTTCTTCTTTCTTCTTCCTTTCTTCTTCCTTTCTTCTTCTTCTTCTTCTTCTTCTTCTTCTTCTTCTTCTTTTTCCATTACTAAATGGAGATTTTGCAATATAATATGGAGATTTTGCTGCTTCGACCATTGTTAATTAGCCACCCATAAGTGAACTCATTGAGTCTAATACACTCTTTCAGCTTTAAAACAAAAAACTTCGGTTCTTCAATAAGTTTGCCTTTACACAAACTTTTAACTACCTTATTTAACCTCTCCACACTATACCCACATCCAAAACCATTCTTTGCCTCTGGTTCGGTTGCTCTATATGTGTTCTTGTACTCGATCAAATATTTGGTTTTTGACATGCAGAGTTTGAGTGGACCTGTATCATTTATACTCTATCTTGGCTACTCGCTACTTATGGCCATCACAATCATGTTGTCTACCAGCACAATTGGCTTTCTCATATCATTCTACTTTGTGCATTACCTTTTCTCATCCATAAAGATTGATTAAAAGCATTGGGTATTACTATCAGTTGGAGAAGACTGGATGCAAATGCGAAAAGGAAGCCTTTTTGGTTCACAATTCACATTTTTTTTCTTTTTCGTTTTTGCTAAATTTCTTATTGATAGCTGATCTTATTGTGATCTATTAAAGACTCAGATGATTATGGTAAATGCATCAAGGCTCTATAAAAAAAAAAGTGGAAAAAATCTATGCATTTTTTTAACTCCCTAGCCGAAGCCAATGTTTTTAAACCAATTATAAAAGTTTTGTCATTAACAAGACCACGTTTGCCCATTTCTTGAACTGTATCCCATAAAAGATCAATGTTTCTTGATTTCCTAATAGCGTCCAACATCTAGTTAAAGGAGACGGAGGTGTGAACGAAATGTGGATGAGGTATTTGATGTAAGTACTGAAAGAAGTGGTAAACAGGGCGCCAAGAGTATGGGAATTATTGCAGACGTGGAGGAAGAATTCATGGGTAATTTGGAAGTCTAAAGAGGAGAGTTTATAGTGGATTTTGAAGTTTGATGAGTGTTGTTGTTGGTAGAGAACGGTGCAAACTCGAAGAAGGTGGTCTGGGTTAATCGGAGATGGTTGTGGGTGGTTTGATGTGGTGGTTAAGTGATAGAGCAGACAGTGGTTATTGGGTTTTATGAGCAAGAAATGTCTGATTATCATTATATTTTGGACAAACAGTGAGGAGGAACAAGAATACAATAGGAGTTAGGAAATTCATTAAAAAAAATTCAGAAAAAAAACAAAAAAGTGAAGAAGAAGTGTTAATGGAAGGTGGAGTTACGAATATGGATAAAGAATCGCTGGTTGTTGGAGCAGGTCTTCGGTGAGCTCCATTTGTTGTGCTTCAAATTATTTTAACACATTGATGTGTTACATTAGACTGGCATTTAAAATTTTTGATCTAAAAAAACTGGACTTGTATGATGACAAGGAGAATGTGCTCATCTATATTATATTGCAAAATCTCCATTTAGTAATGGAAGAAGAGGAAGAAGAAAGAAGAAAAATAAGAAGAAGATGATGACTAGGATGCCTACGTGGCAGGCCATATGGATGGTGTCAGTCCATATAGAGATGACTAGGATGACACGTAGGCAAAAAACTGCCACGTGTGCTCATTCCGTTACATTTAACGGACTAGGTCTAATGGTTAAATTTTTAAAAACTTTTAGTTTTTAAATGTTACAAATTGAACTATTGGGCCTTAATTGTAAAAAGTACACTACTTTCAGGTCTTAAAATGTTGTTATCCCATTTCTCTTTGTTTACATGGTTGTTCCCTATTAAAAATAAAAGTGATGTAGCTTCTATTTTTCTTCAATTTCAAGCTTTTATGGAAAAACAATTTAATCATTCCATTAAATCATTTAATTCAGATTGGGGTGGAGAATTTTGCCCATTATTCAATCATTTTAAATTCACTGGAATTCTTCATAGATTGGCTTGTCCAAACACACGAGCAAAATGACACTGTTAAATGAAAAATTAAGCATGTTGTAGACATTGGGCTTACACTTCTTGGTCACTGTGGGGCACTGTTTAAATATTGGCAATTTGCCTTTGAGACTACTACTTATTTAATTAACCGTATGCCTTCTACATCTCTAAATAATGCTATTCCATATCAATTACTCTATAACAAAGCATCAGATTTTAATTTTTTCAAAGTATTTGGATGTGTTATTTATCTTTTACTGCGTCCTTAAAATCAACACAAATTTTCCTATCGCAGTAAACAATGTGTTTTCCTAGGATATTCTTCTCATTATCATGGTTACCGTTGTCTAGATAAGGATAGTGGCCGAATTTACATGGCAAGGCATGTGAAATTTGATGAGCAACAATTTTTGTTTCAGCAGGTTTCTCAATCCTCATCCGCTACAAGTCTGTTTTCCACTCCAACTCTTTGGTTGCAGCTTACCATGCCGATGTTCTAATTCACTTGCTCTAAGGACTTCAATTCAGGTATGAACTCTATCCCATTTCATCTCTATCCTCTCCTTTAACTAATATCTCTTCATCCCCATCACACTCTATCCCTTCCCAACCACCTCACCCTATCTCTTCCCCACCACCCGATTCATCTCAATCCCCATCTTTAAATTTACGTGATCCATCACCCTTATCCTCCTCTCCTTTTCGGCATCAATTATTCAATCCTGATGGTTTAAACCTTTTTGTTGACTTACCCATATCCAACTAACAACTCACCATTATCCCTTCTGAAACATAATAGCCCCCACCTACAACCCGCAACTACCCGATGTAATTAAGGCCCTCTACTCTTGCCAAAACACGAAAAGAAGCTCACCTTGCCGAAATAACTCCACTTACTGAACCAACCTCATTTACCTAAGCCACTAAACATCAAGAACGGCAAACCACAATGCAAAATGAAATGGCAGCATTGTATTGCATAAACACATGGGAACTAATGCCTCAACCTTCAAATGGCAATATTGTTGGCAACCGCTGGATTTACAAGATTAAAAGACATGCTAATGGCACTATAGAGTGGTTTAAGGCTCATTTAGTAGCCAAAGGTAACACTCAAGATCATGGTCTGGACTACACTGATACCTTTAGTCCAGTTGTCATACATACAATAATAAGAGTTGTTCTTTCGATTGCAATATCAAGGTCTTGGCAGATACGACAACTAGATGTGAGCAATGCATTTTTGCAAGGTGATTTAAGTGAGACAACGTACATGGCATAACCTCAGGGGTTTATTGATTCAGCTTTTTCCATATTATGTTTGTAAGTTGAAGAAACCATTGTATCGCCTTAAACAAGCACCTCGTGCTTGGTTTCAAAAACTCAGTGGATATTTGGTTTTTATCAGGTTTGTTGGCTCACATGCCGATTCCTCTCTCTTCACGTACAACAATGGCACTCAATCTTGTTTCATTCTTGTTTATGTTGATGACATTGTCATCACAGGAAGTACTAATATTTTTGTTCAATCTGTTATTGATCAGTTGTCATCGGCCTTCTCTCTTCGTGATCTTGACATATTACATTATTTTTTAGGCATTGAAGTTCAAGCTCACAACCATGGTCTTCTTCTTATACGACAAAGGTACATTAATGAACTTTTAAAAAATATGGGCATGTTTTCTTCCAAGCCAATTTTAACTCCTATGTGATGCAAACCAAGCAAGCACTAAGCATAATGATTCACTCAAGTATAATGGACCAACTACAAGGGCTAGAACTAAGAAGTTTAAAGATGTTTTGTAAGTCTTTATGAAGTCCATATGGCTTGAGACAAGTGAAACTAAGATCCAAGATAAGAAGGAGCTTCATTTCGTTCATTTAATTAAAGTTCAAGAAGGGTGCATGGCTATGCCTAGTTTGAAGCAACTTTGAGTTGATTCTTGACTTTTGTACCTTAGTAGCATGCTCCAGTATTTTGGCCATAACTTTTGCTATAGAATTCTGATTGTTGTGATTCAAAATTCTATGGAAAGTTATGATAAAGAGATATAACTCTTATGAAGATAATTTTGACAAATTCAATTATCTTCTTAGGCAAAAGTGTCAGACACGTCCGTGCATGTGTTCAGACATGGCCATGCCACTTGATTGTTATTTTTATGCTTAGCAGTGCATATGGCCGTGCATAATTTAAGTATGGCCATGCATGATGGGACCATCTTATAATTTAGGGTTTTCTTATGTGAGTTTTCCAACCGTCTTTGTTGTCTATTTTACCCTTTGTTCTATTAATATTATAAATAGCTCGTTTAGGGCTGTAAAACATAGTGGTTGAATTTTCTTTGATTTATATCAATTTATTTGAGAGGTTAGAGTCCTTTCTTTGGTTCTTAAAAGAACTTTTGTGAGATTATCAAATGAAGGCTTGGTACTTTCAAACTTAGTTTGATTTAAACCTAAATTTGACTTAGTTTGATATTAGGTTTTCATTGAATGACCTTTAATTCTTTGTAACTAAGGTTCTTAAGTACGGTTTATTTAAGGGTCTTGTTAGGAGTTAAAGTTTTCTCGCTTGATTCATTGAACGATCCTTGGCAAAGACATCAATATTGAATACGAGTTTGGTATAGGTTAACCACGTTCGTATCATTATGGCTCATGATTCATCACTTTACAAAGATAGTACTACCTTGTTGTCTCCTTCGGATGCTGTCAAATATCATCAATATTGTGGCTCTCTATAATATATCACCTTCACAAGACCAGATTTAAGCTTTGCTATCAACAAGCTCACTCAATTGATGCATTCTCCTACTCATCAACATTTTCAGGCTTTGAAACGGCTTTTACGCTATTTAAAAGGTACTTCTAATGCTGTCGAGGTGGATTTCCACTTCATGCGTGAGCAAGTGGCTGCCAAACAATTAATTGTCCGTTCTATTTCTTCCAAGGATTAACTTACTGATATTATGACTAAGCCTCTACCGAAACCTGCATTTCAGTTCATCAAAGATAAGCTTCGGCTTCGAGTTTCTTAGCCTTCTGCTTATGGGGGGACATTCGGATAAATACTAAGACTCTTCCTTATTGTATTCTTCTTATATCAGTTGTATTTTCTGTTATATATTCTTATCAATATCTTTGTATATGTATATGCTGAATACTCAATACAATACACCCTTTTCCATTCTCTCAATATTCCTAAGTATCGTGATTACATGATATTTCCGCTAAATATAAATAGAGACACTGTCTTTTACCTAGCAATGTACAGCAAAAAGAAAGAACCCTTTTTCACCCTACGACAAATCATCTTCAAGAATTATGCTAAAGAGGATGTAGAAGAGCTTTTCTGTAGCAGGAACAAAATCGGGAACATAATTCTTCATGAGGCAGTTGCTATTGGAAACCTAAAGGTAATAAGACAAGTAGTCAGTGACTATCCCAAGTTTATCGAGAAGAAAAATAAGCTGGACAAGAACCCTTGTACACAGCTGCTGCTTTTGGCCGGACACAAATAATCCAAGTTTTCAAAGAGTGTTATGGTCGAGAGGGACTTTTCAAGATCATGACAAGATGTGAAAGAAGGAAAATTGATGGCAAATCTATCATTCAAGTTGCTATTGAAGGGGAACACTTTGGTCTTGCTCTGTTATCTCTGGCTTTTTTTATTTTTTTATTTTTTTTTAATTTTGTAGTCATGTGAAGCCCGAATATTTTCGAGCTCGAATAAAAATTTTTAGCTGCTGATAAATGTTATTTTTTGTTTTTCAAATGCAGAGACTGCTTTAATGTTGATATATTTTTTAAAAGAGATGAATCAGGGATATAGGATTCGTGGGTTAAAGGACAAAAATGGCATCACTCCTCTTCACAGTCTTGCTAGTTTGCCCTCTGCTTTCAGGAGTGGACGCACCATGGGTGTTTTTGAAAGCTTCCTCTACTTTTGTAAGTCTATTATGCTTTTTATTTTTTTCTTTGACAAATTTTAAATAAGAATTTTGAATTCGAATTTCAAATTGTGTATATTGAGTGTGCACATATGAAATTTGTATACAAATATTTTATAGCGAAAGTTGAGCAATCAAATGGTGGAATTTCTTTCGCTATATTTAGAAAATAATGAGCTGAATTTATGATCATTATTAACTGCTAAAACTCATATACAAGTGTTTTTCGCATGTATCATGAAATTTTTTCTAATAAAATTAAGTTTTGCAACATGAAAAGTGATATAGACTAGAATGCATTTAAATTAAATTGAAATGATGTAATTAACTTCAATTTCAATTTCAATTTAATGTAAATTACAGGTACTATCGTTCATGATGATGTTCCAGCCGTAGCACGACTTGCCACTTTTGAGTATTATGGTCGATTTGCCTTTTTATGTTTTAAAGGTAAGGAAAGTTATAGTTCTTCAAAAATTAATTACGTGCGTTCCTGATTTCTGAGTTCCAAATTTTACTCAAAAATTTTGAAATTTCATCCATATTTTATTTCACATAGGTTTCTAAATTAGTTGATATTTAATTTATATTTATTGGTGTCATCAATCAATTATAATTGTTGAATAATTAACATTTAAATATAATCTTAAAAAAATATTTAAATATATATTTAGTGTCTTGAATATAAAATATTCGAAAAATACTAATATTTCATAATCTGTTATGGTATATCCCACTATTTATTTATACAGAAAATCATATCTTTTTCTTTGAGATTTGACCTAATTCATTTTTATAAAAATTAAAAACAATTAATTTTTTTTTAACTGATTGAAGTGGTTTAACTCCCCATCACAAGAGGGAAAGTAAGGGGGTTCGAACCTTGAGACAATTAAGATCTTTTTTTTTTAATCAAGACAATTAAGATCCTATTTGATATCAAGGAAACGATCTGATGTTAAAATATCTAAATATAAAATACTTAAAAGTATGTTAATTTAATTATTATTATTATTATTATTATATATATATATATATATATATATATATATATATATAGAGAGAGAGAGAGAGAGAGAGAGAGAGAGAGAGAGAGAGAGAGAGAGAGAGAGAGAGAGAGAGAGAGAGGATGAACAAAATTACAAAAAAAATTTTCACTCATTATTATATAAAAATTAGATAATTTGATCATTTACTAATAAACTTATATTAAATTAATTAAAATATAATTTTAATTTGATTGAAAGTCTATTTCATATTTTAATTAACTTCTATTTTATCTCTAATAAAAATTAAATTAATTAAATATAATTCAAATTTAATTGAAAGTATCTATGTTTTCTATTTTAATTAGATATAAAATAAGATTAATTTCTATCTTATCTCTAACAAAAATGAAATTAATTAAAATTTTAGTTGTAATTTTATTAAAATGAGTTTTTTTTTCATTTTTTTTTTACTTTTCACTTGTCACTTATCGCTGTTGCTGCTTTTGCTTCTTCTTCTTCAAGCAAACATAGTGAAATAAAAGGGACAACGGTAATAATAGAGGACCTTAAGCATTCACTACAAGAATCTACCGATTTAGCGACGGAAAATTCCATCTCAAAATAGTGACGAATTAGGCACCTTAGCGTAGCATTTCTTTTTTACAATTGTAAGTTGCAATTGTGGCTTGGTAATGTATTATCATGTCCTGAGCATATGATCTCAATGTATATAAATAAATTAAGTGTGATTTTGAAATTTTTAGGTTATCAACTCTAGAAAAATGACTTCATCTGGCACTTAATGCTTCAAGAAAAGAAATAGGTTACTGCATTTGGCACTTAATTCTTATTACAAGTAGTTCATAGTTAAAGAGCATTGATTTAATTTTTTTTTTCTTGGTTTTGTCTTGCAGGTTTTCATTCAATCAGTTAAAGGATATTTATTGAAAGATGGCATAGAAGTTGACTTAAATGAATTTTTGCTGCAGAGATATATGATATGTTGAGACGCTAGAATTTCTATTAGGCATTGATTTTTTTTTATATTCATGCTAGATCATTTGAACTAGTAATTATTTGTCTTTTTGTTATTATAGATACATAATAGTGAACTTTTGTAAGGTTTTCTTTTATAACAATGTATTGGATTTATGGTTATTTTACAATGAATGTGTGCTTTATATTACATATTTTATTTTATCTTTTTTAAATTTATTGATATAAAATTAAAAAAAATAAATATTAAAAAAATGGCTTTATTACTAAATTTAGCGACGGAATTCAGATTCCGTCACTAAAATAGGCTATCAATTTCCTTTCCTGCTACTAAATTTAGCGACGGATTTTAGTTTTCCGTCGCTAAATTAGCGACAGATTTGGAATTTCCGTTGCTAAATTTTAGCGAGGAGCGTTTTGTCTACGGAAAATTTTCCGTCGCTAAGTGATTTAGCGACGGATTTTTTTCGTCAAAATCTTGTAGTGATTGAAGAGATATTTTATCAATATATGCACCATATCTCTAGTTTCTTCTTTTTTCTCTTATTTTTTTGTTTAATTTTAGTTTTTCTTAGATCATTGTTGACATTGATGACGAATTTAATCATTATAATTTTATTTTTCTTTTTTTGTTTTTGCGAATTTGATGATTTTATTTTGTTTGGATTTGGTGAAACTATAAAATCGACTATTTGATTTGTTCGAATTAGTGAAAACTAGAAGAATATTGGTTATTTTTTATTTTTTTATTTTTTTTATTTTTATGTTTGGAGCACTATATTAAACTGGAGTTGATGGATTTAATCTTGTTAATGGCTGCTAATGGTTGTTTGATGAAGAACATGGTGGTTTAGGGTGGTGGAAGATCGTTTGAATGACAGATGAGAAGTGAAAGAGGATATGGGTTTAATTGCAATTTTTTTTTAAATTGCAATCAGATCCTTTTTAGATACATAAATTGTACATGTCAGCTAGTTTTTTTGACTTTACGTGCCTTAAAACGCGTGAACATACGCGCTTTTACACCTTGGCAGTTAAATAAAATAAAATAGACTAATTTAAAGGTTAAATAGGTGTAAAATAAAAATTGAGACGTGTAATAGGTTAAAATGAATGTTGAGAGGTGATATAGGTTAAAGTGATAAAGTTTATAGGTGAAAGTGTGCATTCGTAGCAAAAAAAATTAGCTAAATTATTATTAATTATAAATCATCTCATGTTAACATGATTCCCCTTTAATATTTACATATAAAATATTTAAAATTCGTGTTAATTAATTATTCATAATACCTTACTTTTTTTTCTCACCATGAGATGTTACTATTTAGGGTATAATTAGACTAAGGACTGTTTGTTTTAACTGTTAGTTGTTCACTTTCCAACAACTAGAAAAATATGTTTCGTTAATGTTTTTGAAAAGGAGCTGGTAGCAGTTAGATACCCAAATAACACAAGTTTATAAAAGCTCCAATTTGGAGCTTTTCACCAACAGCTCTTTTTTTAAAATTATATTTACTATTTTACCCTTATCTTTTTAACTTTAACTAATTGTCATTACTTAATAAGGGTTTATTTGGTTAAGTTGTTGCTATTAGCTGATAGCTGGTGACTGGTGGTTTATAGTTGGTTACTGGTAGCTGGTAGCTGATAGCTAATTAATATTAAGTGTTTGGTCAAATTATAACAACAGTTGCTGATAGTGTATTTAATTATATATATATATGGTAAAAAAATTATTTAATGCTTATAATAAAAAATATTGTAAATGATTTTATTTATATAATTTTAGAAAAAGAGTATTGTAGGCGGCGGGGTTTAGCGCGCGCCCAAGTGTTGGCAACCACGACATTGTTCGGGCTCAAAGTCCACTAGGAAATACGAAATAGGTCTTAGAGCCTAATCGGAGATGGAGTTACCACCCGGATAAAAGCCGGGATTACACTTGTACAACAACTGGATTCCACGGAGGTTCCCAGAAGCCGTCATCAGAGAACGGGTTCGGAAACTGGGTATGAGCGTTTGAATCCCCACCCGACATTGCGATCGGCCGCCGTTTGTGTTTTATGTTTTATTACCCTTAATTATTCAATCATTCCTTTATTAGCATGCAAATTATAATTGCCTTCAACCAATTGTCAAGTTTTACATTAAAGTCCAAGTTTGCACATTAATTCCATTTCATGTATTAGGTCTCAATATTCATTTTAAAAAAATAATTTACAACCATTCATTCCAAATAAATAGGGAAAGGATTAAGGATTACAACGTTTTGCTTCAAATAAGAGAGAAATAAACAGAAAATATACTACAAATAAACTGCAATATACATATAATGTACAGAAAATAAACCAGAAATATACTCAAAGTAAACCGTCATAAACCCTCTCAAGAACTAATTAAGGGAACTATTTTCCCCTTGACTGCGAAATCACTCCGAGCTTCTGCAATGAACAAAGGTTAACCTTCCAAAACATAAAAGAAGAAAGCTCTACAAAATAAATCATGAAGTTAGTTTGCGGACCGAGTTGAGCACAAATAAATGAAGAAAAAGTAAACATATAAGCACTAATACTAAACAAATGTTAAAGCGATCATGTATGAAAAATCAAGAATGTACAAAATATAGACCTTCATAGAAAGCATGCAAAATAATTATAAAAGAATACCCAAGGCAAGGCTGCATTGCCCTATTGGACTGGTGATCGCCTCTTGGCAGAGAGGCGCCGCCTCTTAACCAAGAGGCGATCGCCTCTTAGCCAGATTCTACAGCACTTAACAAGTTTTTCTTTACTTCTACGTAAAGCAAAGAAATCACAAGCACACATACTAGGATCTTACATGGATACTAAATATTCTCAGATCATCATACGATTGATTTAATACAAGAAATACAAACAATTAATAATCTAGAAAGCAATAAATAAGAGAAAAGCAATTCTATACAAATCAAGAACTCAAAAGCTTAAAGAAAGTAGTTCTTACTGATAAAATCAAGTTTGATGTCCCTAACTTGGCCCTCAGAAGCTAGTTATGGATTAAAATACCCCTCCAATGCAAGAGCTCATACTTCTTCTTCAAGAACAAGCTTTTTCTAGCAAAAATCCTCCCTTCCTTCAAGAAGAATCCCCTCTCTTCCTCAAGAACGTCTCTCCCCTTTCTCCTTCTCTCTTCTCCAGCTCCCTCAGTTGCTCAAGATTTTCTTCAGAATTGCCAACCCCTTCTCTCTTCTTTTTTTCCCCTTTTTAAGCTCCTAAGATACCCATCATCACCCTACTCTCTTTCCCATCATCACCTTACCTCCTAGCCCCTCTCTTTTGCCTCAAAAATGGACTTATTCACGTAGTTGTTGTAGGTCAAGAGCAAGTGGGGCCACTTGCTTGCTGTCATGGCCATGCTGCATTTAATGCAGCAGTAAGTGGGCTGTTAAAGGGGCGATCGCCTCTTCTCTTGGCTCTTTGGTCAGGAGGCGATCGCCTGTTGGTGAAGAGGCGTCGCCTCTTCAGCTCTTGGGCTAGGGCTCTAAGCTATCGGGCTGTGGGCTTGGGCCTGGTTCTGAGTACTAAAGGGACTTGGGCTTGTCTTATCAGGCTTGGGCCCATTCGAAAGAATTTTCGAATTTCTCTTGCATTTAAAGATCGAACTTTCATCATTGAGCTTCCGTTACGGGCCGATCAAACCGAACATCCACAGTTCGTCCCCTACCGCGGGCCGACCGAATCGGGTGTCTACAAGTATATCGACTTTTATTAAAAAATCTATTTTAAATAAAATATTATTATTATCATTAATATTAGAAATAATCTGTTGTAAAATTATTTATTAATATAATTTTTAATATTTTTATTTGTGTGGTTAATTTTTCTAATAACTATAATATTAATATTTTTAATAATTATCAAAATAATTTTCTTCTGTGTTCTACAACTAATTTGACTTGATAAGAATTTAAATATAGAAACATTCTGCTATCCAATATATTTTTTTTCCCTTTATGAAACCTTACACCACTTAGCCTACTGTTTAGGTTTTAAAGTCCAATTTTTTTGGGTGGAAAGAGCCAGGAAATAAAAAAAAAATTAAGAATAATACCAACAACTATTAGGATCAACTGGTAGGGGTTGTTTCAGCTTAAACAAGGTTTCGGGTTTGAGTTCTGGTGTATGCAGCTGCATTAAATTAATTGTTGAGATACCTTTGCTGTTCTTGTGGTCTTGTCCGGATTGAACCAAATTAATCAGAATTCAGTAAATTTTAAATGCCGATGTTTCAGGAAAAAAAAAAGTAAGAATAATGAAATGGTCTTGAACTCTTTATACAACAACAATATTACATATTTTACAAAAAAAATCATGCTGTAAACTGATACTTACACCTAATATTATGATGTATATTACTTGATTTTACTTGTACTAAGTAAATAAAGTCATATCTACAACTATGTCTACTACAACATGGCTAACTAGTGTTGAGAATATGTCTCTTATCCCATATTGAAAAATGTATACATGATTCAAGTGGCTTATAAGTGGAGTAGATTGAGTCTTAACACAAGCCAATTGGTTTTGTGTTAGATGAACTCCACCCCATTTATGAGTTCACTTGTGTACGTGGGCTTGCACTCCTGAGGTCCGTGGATAATTTTCACATGGTATCAGAGCAGTGATCCCGGGTTTATGTTACAGACCTGAAGTTAAGTGCGGTGAGCGGCCCGGTTGTGGGTGTGGCCCGTTTGAATGGTGCGGTGAGCGGCCCGGTTGTGGGTGTGGCCCGTTTATACTTGTCAAGTGTAATTGTTCCAGGCCCAATTATGAGTTCACTTGTGTACGTGGGCTTGCACTCCTGAGGCCCGTGGATAATTTTCACAACTAGACTGGTTTAATAAATTAAATTGTTTTTGTTCTTTTTTATTTGAACTTAATTATCAACTTACATGGCAGTGTTAGAATGGATCAAGCAATCAATCTGGAAGTTCGCTGAAGGTAGTTCACTCCCTCCTTTTGTTGATAAGCAAATCTACATATATACACACACACACACTTTTTGTAGGACGGCAAGTGAAAAAAGTCTGGAAAGAGAAGCGAAAGCGCAAATTTGCTCTGAAACTTGCCAGGTTACTGATACAGGAGACCATATGGGGGATGAATTTGTAGCAATTTCAATAGAGAGCAAGTCTGAAGCAAGTCCAAGCAAGAACATATATTACTTGTCAGATTACTCTTCCGATGAGGATCAACCTAATCAAGCAAGTCCAAACAAGAAAACAGAGCATACTGTTGAGGAAGATCGTTCTCAGGAGAATAAATTCAACAGAAATTCCAGCCAGGACATAAAACACTCCTCTGAAGAGATTGAAGGAAGTAATAATCAGATCAAGAACATAAAGCAGTTATCAGACGATGACGAGGAGGAGGAGGAGGATCAGTTTCATGGGGATAAATCAAAAGGAAATTTTTCAAGTGCGAATAAACAGGCATCTCTAGAGGATAAGTTTCAGAAAGATAAATTTAAAGAAAATTCAAGCAAGAACACAAGACGATCGGTTGAATACAAGGGAGATAAAAAATTTCTAGGAAATCGAAGTCTAAATATACCGCTCTCGGCGGATTATGATGATGATTCTGAAGGAAATTGGAGCCAAATTAATTTTGTAGAGTCCATGGCCGATTATGATGATGATGGTACTGAAAGAGATTTAAACCAAAACATACAGCATTCAAGGGATAAATCGAGAAGAAATGTAAACTACACCACCCCTGCTGATCCAGTGGCTTTGTTTACAGTAGTGATAATTAATGTGCCCACAGATTAATTGATCTTTGATTTTGAGCTGAGCTCTGTGTCCCCATATATGTATATGCAGCGTGTGGAGAAGGAAGTTCCCTCTTACTATGCCATGCATCAAGAAAACAAGAATTATTATACTCCAATTAAGCTCGTCGAAGAGAATCATAAGGAGCAACTCCGTGAAGCGCAGAAATGGGCAAAAGAAACCTCCCAATCAAGCTCAACTATTGGTGGTTTGGTTGCGACTGTGGTGTTTGCTGCTGCCTACGCTGTACCAGGAGGCACAAACGACAAGTTATCCTCGTTTTTTTTATTCTCCTTATTTTTTAGCCTTCACTGTCATGGAGGATTTCATCTCCTTGGCATGCTCCTTGACCTCAATTGTGGTTTTCCTCTCTATCCTCACTTCTCCGTTTGACCTCAATAATTTTCGTCGATCTATCCCTCGAAAACTTCTATTTGGCTTCACTTTGCTCTTCTTCTCTGTGATCACAACCATGCTTGTGTTCGGTTTTACCATCTTGCTTGTCATCCGCAAGGAAAAACAGCTCACTGCAAGTTTCATTTGTATGGAATAATGCTCAAAGACGTTCTTTCACTAGTAGCAAAGTGTGTTGCTAACTTTGGAGCCCTTGCTCGATCTTGCCGTCGGAAGTTTTATTGAGGTGTTTTATATATATATTATATTATATTATATTTTGATTGAACTCATTGCAGCATGTATAAACTTCAATAAAATCAATATAACATATAATTGATTGCTTGAGCGTAAATGTACTTCATTTCTATCTTTAAAATAAAAATAAAGAAATGATTAATTCTAAAAAAAGAAAAGAAATGTGCTAGGAGAATTTGGTCTTTTTAATGGAATTCATCAGACTTTGGTTGAAGTTTTTGCAGATTGCAGTTACCAGACTCCAGAGGTTGTTCTTAAAAGAATTTCATATAATATTTGTTTAATTTCACGTAATGGTTTAAGGTTAAAATCGGTATCAGTTGAAATACGACTCTGTTGCTTTTTGTTTTTCTTTTTTGACTGAAAGATAATAAAATTAAAAAAATACAAATTGTTTTTGTTAGTAGAAAAGACGGGTTAAATGCCCCCTGAATCACCGAATTTTGGGTTTGTTTCATTTTGGGTACCAAATTTTAATTTATATTTTTTTTATAATCAAATTTTAATTTTGTTTCAACCGTTAGTCACCTAGTGGCGCAATGCTGACGTGGTCACCAGTTGAAGAATATTCTCCACGTCATCGTCCACGTGACCATAAACTTTGATTTTGTTTTAATTTGAATACTCAACTTCAATTTTTATTTTTTTAATATCAAATATTTTATTTAAATTATAATTATAATTTAATCATTCCTAATTCTAATAAATAAATTATTCTCATCATATTAATATTTAACTTTTAATATTTTAATATA
>CATIWK010549705.1:0-29437 GCA_949634005.1 Mallotus japonicus
AAAAACCAGATCCTAAGAACCCGAATTTTGAATCTTATAATCCCTAACTTAATTCAACAAAAATATTAAAATTACTTACCAAATAAGCATCTAAGGCCTTTGAAGATGAAGATTATGCTCTGAAATGGATTTTAGACCTTCAATTTTCACTTGATAATTCAGTTTTTTTTTTTTTTATAAGATGAAAAAGAAGAAGGAGGAGGAGAAGGAAGATAAGAATACTCTTCCTTCCTTCCTTCCTTTAAAACCACCCACGTACTAACTTTTTTTTTTTTAATAATAATAATAATAATAATAATCACTAAACCAATTTAAGCCCCTTTTATTTTTGCCATTAACCAATTAATCCCTTAACTTTCTAATTAAAATTTTTTTTTATGGACTTAATTATAAACATTAAAATTAATACCACATATATCTCATGCATCTCATGTCTATATGATATGCATATTATGTAATTAAATGCAAATGCATTAGGTGGGCGTTACAGCATGTATGTGCGTGTGTGTATATATATATATATATATATCAAACATATACACATGTAATAAATAAATCAAACCACACAACTTTATAAAATATTGTTGATTAACAAAACATGACAATAATCAAATAAAAATGTCAAAGAAAACTACATTACATTAAATTAATTAAATAAATAATGAAAAATTAAATTAATAATCTACTGGCCACCTCCTGGTTTCCATGAACCATCCTTCCACAATGTATGATAGTACTCAAGCCAATTCAATTTTGTCTGTGCATCTCCAAGAGTAACATACATTTTTCTTTTTGATTTTTAATCAAACAAGAGCGTGGTAAAAAAGTGCATTTGACTACCAACTGTCATATTTGGTAGTGAAAGTACATCTTTCATTACCTCACTAATGGAACAACCAGGTCGATCTCCCAAAACACTATTGTAGACACCCTCGGTTTGGACCCGCAATGAAAGCCCAGTGATGAGACTGTACGAATCTCGAATGCAAGAAGAGTCCGAGATCTTCTTAGAATAGATTCGAGAGCTTAAATCAAACTTGAACCTAACCCGAACCTTTCAAGCCTAGCCTAAAATACCAAGCCTAGTAGCCTTCACCGTTGGCCCAAAGCCCACCAGGCCTGGGTGAAGAGGCGATCACCTCAACGAAGAGGCGGCGCCTCTTCACCCCAAGCATCGGTGAGGCGACGCCTTATTGAAGAGGCGTTGCCTCTTCACATCTGTCTCCTGCAGCAATAAATGCTATTTATTGGTGCATTTAACTCAAAAACCGACCTCATTTCACCTTATCTCTACATGTTTGGACAAAATAAAGACTTTTAAGGTAGAAATGAGTTGGAAAAGTGGAGGCAATGATGAGAAATACTAGGTGGAGAGTGAGCTTAGATTTTTGGGAAATTGGAGAGAGAAAAGGAAGAAGCTTAAGTAGAGGCTTAAACTGATATTTTGGGGGACTCTTGACCATTGTTCAGAGACTACAAACAAGAGAGAAAAGAGAGGAAAAATGTTCTGAAGAGGAGAGAAAACAAAGAGAAAACTAGAGAAAAGAATGAGGGAAGTTGATCTTTAAGCTTAGGAATCCATTTCTTTGAAGGGGAAGGAATCCTCTTGCATTCAAATCATCAAACAAACTCTGAGGGTTGAGTTAGGAGCTTCAAACGTGCTTCATTCAGTGAGAATCTCTTATTTCAAGTGTTAAATTCATTGTTTTACATAAAGACTCATTTCTTGACTTTATACTTTATTTTTGTGTTAATTGTTCTCTTAAGATTGCATCTAGGGCTTAAATATGTAAATTATTAAGTTTTAAGTTCCTGGTTTGTGTTTATTTGCATGCATATTCGATTTGCTTAGTATTTAAGAAAGCTGTAGTTTTGTAAATTGTTGTGCTTGTTGAAGAGGCGATCGCCTCTTACCCAGAGTTCAACACAACTCTGTTTCACTTTAATATACATCTGGTATATTTTCGGTATATTTTTTGTATTTGATACATGTACAATGCTTAGTATTTTAGTGTTACAATGTATTTGTGATATTCTTGACTTGTTTAAATGATGATTTGTTTAAATGATTAATACATGCTTATGTGAATACTCATGTCTATTTTTGTGTAAATATAATTTGAATTATTGTGTGAATATACTGTTTATTTTTGAGTGTAGAGCTAATGGTATTTGTTGTAGGTTTTTTTGGTGATTTTCAATCACTAAGTAGTTAGTGGATTAATTATTTCTTGAGAGATTTTATTGGGTTATTGTAATAATTGTACAAAGAATTATAATCCTTAATCCCTTTCCCCATTTGTATTGAATGAATGATTGTAATATTTATTATTTATTTGTTTAATTGTCAAGGTAATAAGCAAGAAAATGAGACTAATTTGCAAAGTTGGTAATATTGTAAAATTGGAAGTGTGTGCAACCCACATTAATAAGGAAATAATTTAATAATTAAAGGTAATAAAATATAAAATACAAACGGAGGCCAACCGCAAGGTTGGGTGGGATTCCAAGCCCATACCCAGTTTTTGAACCTGATCTCTGAAGACGGCTTATAGGTACCTCTGTGGAATTTAGTTGCTGTAAGTGTGTCCCGGTTTTCATCCGGGTGGCGACTCCATCTCCGATGATGGGCCTCAAGCCTATTTTTGTATTTCCTAGCAAGCCCTGAGCTTGCACAGTACCATGGTCGCCAACACTTGGGAGCGCGTTAAACCCCGCCGCCTACAACTACACATTGTGGAATTCCTCTTTTCAGCATTTTCTTTTATATAATCTTTTAGCTCTCTAACAGTATTGCACAGTTGAGCTACATTTGATTGTTGTTTAGATAAATAAAACATTAATGACCTATAGTTAAAACAAAGAAAAATTAAATACTTATTTAGATAAATAAAGATGGATTATTAAAACAATGATGGCATAACGTTTCATAAATTCTACTTACAAATGTACATTGGATGGATAATAAAGTAATTATTGTTACTACTCAAATATGAAGTCAATTATTTCATTATGCACACTAAAATAATTATGAGGAAGCAAAATAATGAAGCGGCAAAAAATTAGAAAATTGAGACAGGAGAACCAAAACCAATTGAAAATGAATACTGTAGTTCAGAAAAAAAAAATTGAAAAAGAATTCCACAATTCAGCAAAAAAAAAAAATAGTGTTAGTGATTGAAAATAAATTTCATAATTCAGCCAAAAAAAAATAGTGTTAGTGATTAGAGCCATAGAATTTGAAGTTTTTAATTGATATGACGAGAATCAAAACCACTAATTAACTGAACCAATCTAACCCTTTTTGATTTGCAGAGAAACTGTTGTTTATGAGCATCAATTCAATGAAATTAGGGTTTAGAAAATATAAGGATAATTTTGTAAATATATTTTAATATAATAAAGTCGTTCATCAAAAGCTCTAATTTGAAATCGATACAAATGGTAGTTATTAGGTATTTTAAAAGTTACCAATTATAATTAAAAAAATATTTACCAAACATATCTTGATAGATATTGGGAGCTGAACAGTTAATAGTTGTATCTCAATAGTTTACCCAAACACCCACTTAAGCAAATGTTTTTTTTTTTTACAACAATTTCATTGCTGAAGCTAGGAAATACACTTATGATCTTCGTACAAAAGATCAGCAAATTCAAATGTTCTCTCTTAAACGATCTCTCTCACTATTAGAAAAAAAACACTCAAATTTAATTAGAATTCTGACCCTAGTACTTTAATTATCCATGTGATGTGACTGGTTAACTGTTAGGCTGTTTTGGAAATGTCTTCTTCAGCATGTTCCCTTTCTGCATCGGCCAAATCTAACACCCCAACCCGAAGCTTTTTTCTTCGGTTTCAGACTTTGCAATAATTAACTTTTCAAGTTAAATTAACAAGAAAATAAACCATTTCCATTAATGGAAAAATGCATGGATTTCAGCAGCAATATGTCAGATCCAAGATATGGATCTGTAATGTCAAAGGCCATTTTGTTCATTAAAATAATAAAGCATTATTAAGATCATATATTACCTCACAAAATTCTAATCATCAACTCACTAAACATATAAGGGCCAGAGCTGCTGGTCAAATTGTACAAATTGCTCGTGTGATATGGCCTCACCTTCACATTAATTAATATATACTACAAATTTTTCATTTTTTTAATTGTTATTTTATAGATTTTTTTTTTTTTATTTTTGTTCCATTACTTAATAGATATTGGTGTTTGGATGACTATCTTAATAACCCATCACCAATCTATATTTTTTCTAACTGGCTTGAAAAAACAATTTACATTGACATATAAAGGCATATGGGTATCCATGTTCGATTTCTTCTATATTGATATATGATTTTTTACTAAATTTTTTCGATGCAATTAAATAATATTTTTACAATATATTAAATGTAAAAATAATTTTTATTTTTATTTAATGGCGGAAAAAATTTAACCCGATGAAGAACTATTGCTATATTTATATTGTAAATTTTGAAGCAAATATAGATGAAGAAACCATACATATGGGCATGCATAAATGCTCCATCAACATGCACATGATCGTGTTCCCTCTTCCAACAAGGTCATGGGACATTTTCACTACTAAGTCTACCCCATGAGAATAATAGCAATAAAATTGCATACACATATACATATATACATGCATTAATTAATTAATAATCATATATAAAAATAATCCAAGATAAAATAAAATAAAGAATTATTGAAGCAGAGAAAAAAAGAATAAAAAACCAAACAGGTACATTAATTAATAGGCAAACCATTCACAATTCTAATCAACACAAGCCAGACATAATAACCAAGTCTCAGAACTTAAAAAGAGTCATTATTGTTCCTGTCCACAATAATTAAAAACTCAATCTCCACAAATAGCAATTATATATATATAAGTAACAAACCATATATATATAGTAACACTACCCAGAAACAACCCTAACAGCCTGCTCAATCCATCTGCATGAGTGTGCTTTTATAGACACATTCCCTTCACACTAGATCAAAGGAGCAGGCTCTGGTTGCCCACTATTTTATTTTCTGTTCTTGCGTTTCTCCATGGCTCTTGGAGCTGAAATTTCCGAAGATGTATAAGAAAAATTAGTACCCATTTCATTAATTTACTTATATCATTATTAAATGAAGAGATACGAAAGTTAAGCCAATTATTAACTTAGTTAATTAAGACCGTCATCAACTAAATTAATCATTTTGCAAGAAAGATTAATTAATTATGTTAATGAGTTGATAGTGTAATTAATAACCTTTTCTTTTAGTCATGTCTAAAGAAGCTAGCTTCTTTTGATTATACACAAATAATTCAGATTAGTGTACTAACCAAGTCCAGTAGCCTCCGCTCCTTTCATTATGCGCAGTCGCTTGCATGATTCAATAAACATCCTAAATTGAAATTTAATTAAGAAAAGCAGACAAAAGCTAATTGAAGAACTAATAATTAATTAAACTGAGAATTATTTTGTTATAATTAAGGATGAATTATACATATGTAATTGAAGGAATAAATAACTTACTCCCATGGGACATCACCAACAAGCATCCAGTCACCATCCTTATCTTCATAAGTTGGAACATAGTCAGTTCCATTAAGAAGGTCTTTGAGCTTGCTCTCATTCAGGAAGTCTTTCATTCCTTGGGATCCACAGTTTCCTTCAATCATATATACACACACATGATGCATCAACTTAATTATAATTAACTAATTGATTAGCTCAACGATCTCATCATATAAAAAAGAAAACTGCAACTGGGCACTCTGGAGCCTAAATCAAGTTGTTATATCTATAAATAAATTGCTACAATGATCATATATAATAGAGAGATTTTAGATAATTTGGCTACCCAGTAGCCCATTAGTCAAGAATTCAACTCTTAATATATATATATATATAGAAATTGTATGTACGCACCTATAGTGAAGGAACTGAACATTTTTCCTAGGGCATCAGAGAGTTCTTGGTAGCTCTTGTACATCTTCAAGTCCACTTTACGGAGATAAGGTGCACCATCCATGCTCACCTTCACAAAGGTCGGATTGAGACCAAGCTTCTCAGTCTCAGCCTCATTGCTGCTCTTTTGCACAGCTAACATATTCTTTCGGAACGAACGGACTGGTGGCCAACCCACCACTTGTGCCCTAAAATTTCATTTCATTTCATTCATTAATATGGATGTGTGTGTGTGTGTGTGTATATATATAATTAACCATCCATCATCAATTTCCTTGTCATTTAATTCTTCTGACGTTGCAAAAACGTTACAAAATCCATGGAAAATGACAAAACAAAGCCAATAATAAATTGATACATGCACATAACATAAATAACTAAAGAAAAAGGAAGAGAAATTAATTAAACATGCTCCATATTTTTTGTTTGTATGTACGTGTTGAAGTATTGATTACTAAAGGGAAGGTACAAACAAGCTGCTGGGCTGGGTTCACAGTGTGATTTCCCTGTCCAAGTTATAAAATTCAAGTAATAATTGCTAGCTAGACTACTGGGTATGAGTTATGCGCTTCCATTATTATTATTATTATAAGCTGAAACTTGTTTACTGAGATCTGTAGTGTGTGTATATATATATGGAGACACACGAGATCTACATCTACGTTTAAGACTTGTGCTTGTAAATTAGCTAAATTTAGTAATATATATCAACAGTAACTTCAATTATTGTTCATATATATATATATATATGCGCGTGCATTGTCTTATCTTTCTTCAATCACTATCGCAAATTCACAGTATATAGCCAGCTATGAAAAAAATTTGCACGGATTCTAACTAATAATTAATTCAAGGTTGCTAACGAAATATATGCTCCTTAATTAATTATGCGCTTTAACTTAGTGTATGTTAAGCTCAATTAGCAGAAAAAATCAAAATGATAACGTGTATATATATATATATATGATCTCATGAAGCATACTAATTTGGTTAACCTAAGAGAGACGGATACCTTAATTATCTAAATCATTTATTCTACAATTAAATTAAAAGAAAACTAAGTATAACTAATTAGATCACAGAAAAAGCATGCAATAACATACTTAGCTGCAGGAGGCTTCGCTGGATCAGCGGCGGTGAGAAGAGCCTTCTCTCTTGATAAATTTTGAGTAGTTTTGTCCTTTGGATCGATCCCAGCTGCAGCTGCAGCTGCAGCTTCCTTTGAAGACAGATTTAGCTTCAAATCCACAGTCTCAGAGAACACTCTCTTTCTTGCCACTTCTCCTTCTCCACCTGTATTATTATTGTTATTTTTATTATTATTTCCTGGTAGCCCCAGCCTCAGCTCCGTCTCTTCAAAACCCATCTTTGTCTCTGCCGCCTTCTCCACCACTTCCATTATTGTCAATCACTTTTCGCTGTTTCTTCAAGAACCCACTCAACCTCTCCCTGCAGACTCTCCGTGCTCTTTAACCCAACTTTTATTCTTTATTCTCTGCTTAAAAACTTAGGTTGATGTGTACATGTACTGACTTCAGCTGCAGCTAAATGGGTGCGTTGACGTGATTCTTGAACTGAACTGGTATTGTTGAACATGAAATGCTTTGAGACAAAAGAAAAGGTTGTGTTTTGTGAGATTTGGTGATAATACTACTAATAATATTGGTGGTGGTGATGATAATAATGCAAACAATTCAAGAAAAAGAAAGAGTTTTGTGCTGTTTGGGTTGATGGGTATTAATATGTGGATAGAGGGTGCATTTGGTAATTTTATCTACTTTTGGCTTATTGGATAACTGACACGTGGAGGTCTTTTCTGAGCTGGAATTTGGGGGAAAAAAAATTAGTTGGGAATTGGAATAGGTGACGACATGGTGATGGCTTAGGGTTGCCATGATTGGTTTTATTATGGCTTGTTTGGCTGCTCCTCCCATTTTCACTTGTAAGTTCTAGCCCTTGCCCCCACTTGCTCCTATGCTTACTGCTCTTTTATCTTTTTATCAAAATTAGCATTTCACATAAACTGTTTTCAATTACATAATATTTTAGATTCGAATTATAACGTATGCAGTTGTATTAATTTAATTATAAAAAATTTTAATTGATGAGTTTTGAATAGGTGATTTTTACCAAAATAACTAAATAATACACAATTTAAAAAAGAAAAAACAAAATATTTAAATTATTTATATATATTCAAATTATTCCTAAAGATGAACATAAGAGTTTGTGATAATTTCTTTTCAAAAACAATTTAAAAATATCTATTAAAAAATCTATTTAAAAATATAAAACTTATATTTCATAATTATTGATTTATAATATTAAATTTTACCTAATTAAAAAAGATAACCATATCTATAAAATTATTAAATTTCCTGGTAATATATATCAAATGCGGAAATTTATATTTATTTTAATTTCTGAAATCTAGAATTCAACTCCTCATAATGCCATTTTTCTTTAAAATTTGTAAAGAAATGTTTAAAATAACTAGCCATATACAACCATACACTGGTCTTTTCAAAATATCAGTATTTTAATTTCTAGCAGAGTAGGTTTACCATATTATTGGATCAGAAAACTTGGATTCTCGTTCTAGAATTCACGATTGCCCTGTGCCTGTGGTAGTACTGGACTCAACAGGAACCATAACAGATATATGTAATAGATTCCAATTGCCATATCAACCCACTTCATGTGGTTTACAATAATGTTTGAATCTACCAAATGTTTGTTCTTGTGAAAGATCCATTTTCAACCCTATCTCTCATTTTATTTTGTTGGCTTGCTATTTATATCCTTCTAACTCTCCATTTCTGTTTTTCTTTTTTGTTCTTGCCCCATTTGATTTCACCCATTTTTCTTGTACAAAACCCAAAAATTATTTTATTTTCTCTCTTATATTTTTCCAAGAAAAAACCATTTCATTGTTTTTATGTGCATGCTAAGAATATACGAAAACCTATATCTGTCATAATTAATAAAATCATGTACTATTTCGTAATATATATAAATATATATAAAAGAGTGGTTTATAAACACCAGATTGATTTTCCAATTGAATTTTGTTAGAGCCATGGTCCCTGATTGAGACATGAATTGGAGAACATTCCTAAGATAATGAGCGGGACGTAGTTATCAAAGTTAATGAGCAAATTTAATTAGCATTGCATGGCTAGAGGGTACTGGCCCTGCAGCCAGTTACTACAATAAGTGCCTTCAAGTTCCATTTCATGTTCTGTGGCACACAGAGTTTTGCTAATTATGACTATTGCAACATATCCCTATCTTCAATATTTCTGTAACATCTCAATATCTTTCAGATTAATTCAATCCAATGTACATTGTTTTATTTGCTTTCTTTTTTAGTTGGCCTTCAAATATCAATATATATGTATCTTATAAATATCCATTTTTTTTCTTTTTCTTTTTCTTGTCTTGAATTCTTTGATAATTTCCATGTACTGAAGATATATATTAATTTCCATTAATATATATATAGATTGATCATATAAAAGGCAATGCAGGTCTGTACTATAGGGCAGAAAGATGTGCAACTATTATTTGACAGGCACTTTCAACTGTTCTGCTATTAGGTATATTCACACAAATTGTTTGTGGTATGGTAGTGTGATCAGTTCTGTTTGATCTGTATGTAATTGCATTCACACTTGCAGCCCATGTTCATATTCTGCAAATTCTAGCAGTGTTCAAATATATATACAAGTCTGAAGAGACAAAGCAAAAATTATACATATTATGATAAAATCATACTGCTGTTACTTCTTATCTACACTTCTAAGGGAAGAAAAAGAAAAATAATTAAGAAGTTTATGAAGGTTTTAAGTGTGATGTTGCATGAAAATTTTTTATTTAAATGAATTTATTAAATTTATAAAATTAAAAAAAATAATAATTTCTTGCTAGCTGATTTTAATATTTGTTGGTAGCCATATAGATATATTAATTAAGATAAGTAAGTCTTATGTACTCCATATCTATATATAGAGATTAGTCAATGAAAAATACAAATTGGATTGGATGGCAATGTTATTTAAGGTAGGTTCCATATGGTGCAACCTATGATGGTAATTCACATTAAAGAGATGGTAAACTTGTACCAAAGGAAATAAATGATGGTAACACAAGGATCATCTTAAGCCAGGAAAAAAATCATAAAGATGAACGAAAATAAAATTGAAAAACAAAAAGCCAATGAGAAAGTAGTTAAGTCGTAAATTTTTTTTAAGGGCATTCTAAAATGTATGGTTCAAATTTTGCCATCATTAATTTAAAATGGGAGAACTACTCTCTATCATATAGTCTATTACGCTTGGATGATCTGAACTCCCTATTTACCAAAAGAAATTTAAAAACAAAAGTTAATGAAATTTTTTTTTTAAAAAAAAAAAGATATGTATGTATATATATAGGTTGAGAAGGGAGGTAGGATGGGTAGGACCCAGATGAGAAGGGTAAAGAAAAGAAAAAGACATGTGAGTAGATTGAAGAGAAGGGAAGTGGGCATGTGAAGTTGTTGGGAAATGGGGGCTGTGTGTGTCGCCCAACTCTCTAACCCTTTCCCATGTGCGCCGCTGCAGGGCATCCCACTAACCATCCTCCTCATCTATGCATATATTTTTTTTTTATTTATTTACTTACATATAAATTTAATATCAACCATATTGTAATATAAATATGTGTGTGTAGCAACTTTTATATCGATCGAAATTCAAAATGTTCTCCAATGAAGATCTTCACACATTTTCGTACTAAGATTATATGTGTAATATCCTGACACTTGTTTCCCCTACACAAGAATCCCAATTTCTATATTCAATATAAACTTTATATATGAGCCCTTTACCTTTCCATTATTATTATTGTCAACCCCAAATCATCATATATATATATATATAGGTTAATATCTCTGAAGACGAATCAGTTTGTCATCATCATCATATACGTGATTAATAATTGACCCTCTTCTTGCCTAGTCTTGCCCCTTTTTCTTTTATTTAAATAATTCCTTTTAGTTGGATATATATATATAATGATTCTTCAATGATTATTGATCAGAGGCACTGCAATATTCATTGGGCGGTGGTTAAATAAAATATTAATATGATATGTATACATATAGTGGGTGCTAATGGTGTTCAAGTTCCTAGCTAGGGTTAGCACTTTAGGGGAAAAACCCAGAAAGAAAATAAATAATTACTATATATATATATATATGCAATTGTTTATAGATTCTTGATGCTCTCTATGCCTGCTTCTATGCCATGTTAATTGACTTAAAATCTCAAACTCTGGAGCTAGAAAAGGGCTCCTAAATACCTGCTAAGGTATTTGTAATGACAATATATGAGATCCTTTTGGTTTTGGCTATCACACACCCTGGCTAGTTATATACATACACAAAATATATATCTTTATCTCTAAAAGCACCATAGATTTTTGTGATCAATCATAGAATTTTTTAAAAGCTTAATCCCGGTTTATTAGTTCTTTCGAAGCGTTATCATCTAGGGCATCTAAAACTAATTAAGATCTCCAAACGACTTCTTAAAAGATGCACCCAAAAACCCAAAAAGAAAGGGGGGAAAAACTGCACCTCCTTTTTTGCATGCATACTCTACAAGCCTCTATCCTTGCTCTAAAGTTATTGAACCTTTTTACATGATGATTTATGTTAATTTTAGTGGAGAAAAACCCACCCAGTACAAGCATAAGTGAGTTTGTGTTTAATATTTGCTTCTACAGGATGCACTCTTTCCTTCTTTAAACAGCTTTGTACTGGAGAAAAAATTAAAATCTTTAAATGGGTATGCTTTGTTTCTCCCATTCTTGTTATCATTACATGTAATAATATCATATCAACGAATCTTTGTCTTTTCTTTTAACACAGAAAAGAAAAGAGATAGGGAATTAAGGATAAAATAAGCTCAGAAAGTTTGCTTTTTCATTCATGAATTTAACGAAAAGAATTTTATGGTTTTAATAACTAAATTATATATATATATATATGGTTAGCATGATTCATGATGAACCAGCCTGTGAAATTATAATTTATTTTGGTGCAATTCCCAGGAATTAGCTCCTTTCCGTTATATAATAATAAGAAAAAAATAAATAAAAGTTAACTTGTAGAAGGCATTAATTGCAAAGTAAATAAGAGTCGACAATATATGCACGTAGAACCATTCGTGTGGCAAAGAGAAGATAAACGAAAGCTTAAAAATGAGTGGACGTACGGCTGGCCAACAATTCCAAATTGTTTGTTTGTTTGTTCTTGACGGTGATTGACATATGCAAATATATATATATAATTTTAGAAAAAAAATGAAATGTTAGGAATAATAATAATTATTAAGAATAAAGAATTGCTACGAACCAAAATGTGAGGGTTTAAGAAGCAAAAAGTTTGGATTCTCTTAAATAAAGTTTTGAGTTTGAATCTTATGTATAAAAAACATGTGCTAATAGAGTTTTACCTTTTTATGGGTTCATTTATTTCAAACTTTAAATTAGTCAGAACTCTTATAGTTACTAAAAATCGAGAGTATTAAATGTAAAAAAAAATGTCATAAAAAATATAAAAAACTGCAAAATTTAAATTCTTTTATTATTAATTTTTGAAATTAATTTCTATTTAATTATAAAATTTATTTTTATTATACATTTTATAATAAGTTATTATTTTTTTATAATAATTTAGATGGTGGAATATTTGCATTAAGTGAAAAACATAAGAAAATGAATGATTACAGGTGAGATGGGCAGGAAGAAATAGATAGGAAGGAAGAGGAATCTGGGCTTTGGTTATTGCCGGATATCCTGTCCCTCTTTTTGATGTCAAAATGGGCCATACTTTGTGTTTAGCTCTTTGCATCTATACCATATTTGTCAATGTTAGGTTTGGGCTTCTATCATACATCTCATGGGACCACTCCACTTCCCAATTTCTCTCTATTATTTACCTTAACTTCTTCTCTTCAATTTCTCCTTTCCTAATAATGGCTTCCTTTTTTTAGAATTTCTTTCCTCAACCTCACGTGTGCTTGCTTCTATGGAAATATTGCTGCTTTCTGAACCATGTTGTCTCTCAATATTTGATTCCAAACATTTTGCCTAATTTCAAATCTCTTTCTTTTTTCCCTTTGATATTTCAAAATTTTTCTCTAAAATGATTATTATTAAAATAGATATTTAATTTGCTAGTAATCATGAGATCTAGAATTCGGATCCTATTTTTATTGGTTTATAAAATTAATTTTTACTAAATTTAAAGGGAGGATGGTTGTCTTCTGTTGTGCCAATTCTCCTCTTATGCAATCTATCGATACTTATATCATTTGACCTTTCAATTAATAAAAAAATAAAAAATTTATTTTATTAGAAAGATCGATTCTAAAGGTTTGGTCTAATTCCAAATATTTTTTTTGCCCTTTAGATATGTTCAAAAAATTTTCTATAAAATGATTATTCCTCTAGTTGGCAACAATAATAAAGAGTGAATTTATCGGCAATCATGAAGTATAAGGTTGGAACATTGCTATCATTGATATGAATGATTAATTTTTATCAAATATAAGGGTAGGAGGGTTGCCTTTTGGGGTAATTTTCACTCATGGTACCCAGATTTTGGCCTTTATATCACTATGGTATCCAACTTTTAAAATGTTGCACAAAACTGTCCAACCTTTGGTCCAATTATCAATAAAGTGCCCAATATCATTTTCCAGCCGGTGATGCACCTATGTGACTGCTGATGTGTGTTTAAAAGTGTCTGCGTGTCACATTAACTGAAACATATGATGTCACATCAATTAAATAGAACAACTAGTGTCACATCCACCATGTCACATTTCCCATTTTTAATATTATATTTATTTAATTTTTCCTTCTCTCACCTTTAAAAAATTAACAATAACAATAAAATCTAACTGTCCACGAAGGTTGGAGCATATCTAACTATCAACGAAGGCTGGAGCAACATCAACAATCGGTAACCACAACCAACAGCAACGACCCAACCTTTGTGGCGATCTCCAAGGCTAGAGCAGAAGACAGCAACCAGTAGGAACAAAGATCGGCGATGCACAAAGAAGAAAAAATTAAGAAATAAAAAATTAAATAAATATAATATTAAAAATGGGACACGTGGCTTGGTGGATGTGGCACTAGTTGTCCTATTTAATTGATGTGGCATTATGTGATTCAGTCAATGTGACACGCAGACACTTTTGAATACACGTCAGCATTCACTTAGGAGCAACACTGGCTGAAAAATGAATATGGGCACTTTATTGATAATTGGACCAAAAGTTAGACGGTTTTGTGTAACGTTTTGTAAGTTGGATACCATGGTGATATAAAGGCCAAAAGCTGAGTACCATGAGTGAAAATTACCCTTGTCTTTTGTTATGTCAATCCTCTATCGTACAATTTATTTATACTTATACCGTTTGATTTTCTAATTAACAAAAAAACATAATATTATTATGAAACACTCAAAAAAGTTATTTTAAAAAATATCAAGCTCGTGAGTAAATTATTTGGAAAATTTACTCTCAAAATCGTTCGGGAATTATTAAAATATAAATTGTTTTAACTAAGGTAGAAGCCTTCACATACCATGGTTTTGTTAAGTGGCGTGTGGTGTGTTTGTGCCATGTGTGTGTTAAGTGATAAATTTAAAAAAAAAAAATTATAGGATGGGACATGCGTACGGACATAGGGACAAGGGTGAAAATGAAGGAGGGCGGGGGCTTAGGTTAATAAGCACTGTTATTATGGCATTGTTTTGGGCCTAAAAAGTCCAAATTAGAAACATAAAACAAAGCACGTGTGGCCTTAGGCCCACAACTCGCTATCAGAAATTAATTCCATCACACGTGCATTTCACTGATTTGATGCTTCTATTCTGTATAATTTGCATTTATTGCCCCGCGAAGTCCGCAAACTCATTCACTTCACCTCTTCTGTTTGTGACTTGTTGGGGTCTTTGGGAGCAATCTAACCATGTTACATGCTAATGCTCCGCTATCCCTTCCAAATTCCGCAAATTTTCCTTACCTTTTTTTTTTTTAAAAAAAAGAAAGAAATTGTAAGTGAAGTTTTGTTGGTCACCTCTCTCTCAAAAAAAAAAAAAAAATTACTATGAAGTGTAAGGTTCAAATTCTATTGTCAACATTTTAGTCATATAACTTTTTTACTATTTTTTTTAAAAAATAGCACTATTAAATTACTTATATATAAACTCTCGTAAAATTTTCGTTACTCATAATATAAGATAGTCTTTTTCTTTTAAATTAACAAAAGTAAAATTTAAACTTTATATCTCATAATGTCTTATAGAGAAATTACTACTTGACTATTTTTTCATTAACAATTACTTAATTATTATAACTAGCTAATAACAGATAAAAATTATAACTGTTAATTATTACAGTTAATAAAAATAAGGATAGATTTTTAATATATTATACCTTTGGTTCGGTTACATATGGTAGCAAGCATAACTAGCTTCTCGTTTAAAGAGGTTGACCTAAAGATTAAATATAACTATTTAAAAAAAGTTATACTTTTTTTTTAATTTTTAATGTGACAAATAAAGTGAAACAAAAATAATTTTGTAAAATGATGAATTTTTTTTCAAAAGGTTGTTGTATATATGTATGCATGAATGATGATGCATAACTTAATTATCATAAAAATATAAAAAGTACAATAGTAATTTTTTTTTTATGCAAGTAGTTTAATTTCTATGATATAGTTACTTCTTTTAAAAATAAAATTGAAATATAATCTTGAACAATAATGAGATGACATTCTATTTGGCAAGTAAGTGGAGCCAAATGCAACTATTAAGGTTTTGGAATGATAAAACATCAATCACTGTGATAATGATTATGTAAGTTCGTATGACAAAGGAAAAATGCATTTCTACCCTGAATTTCAATTTAATTATTGATTAAATTTTATTTAATTTTTTTTTTAATTTGCTTCTTTAACTTTATAAATTATATATATTAATTATGTTCAATTTTATTTGAAAGATATAACTGTATTTTTTAAAATTATTTTTAGATTCCTACAAAATAAATTTGACAATTATTTAAATTTTTTTTTGTTTTTTAAGAAAAATAAAATTTGAAAAATATTCTTAAGTTTTAATCTTACCAATTTTGAAATAAATTTAAAATTAATTTTTAAATTTTTACATAATTTTTTATATACCAATGAAGAATAATAAGAAAAAACAAAAAAGTTATAATTTATGGATAAATTTATTATATAGACTAATATAAATATAAATATAAATATAAAGTAAGTACTTTTAATTATTACTACAAATAATAATAAAATTAAATTTTTAATTCTTTCATTTTTTTTGAAAAATCGAAATTTTTAATATTCTTGATAATATTTTTAGTATTGCAAAAGCCTTTTTTTCTCATTTCTTAAATTTTTATTTTAACTCTATTAGAATTTTTTTTTAAATAATTAATATGGTTGAAAGTTGAGAAGTAAATTTTAAAGTAGTTAGAATTTAAGGTTTTTTTAGTGAAAAATTTTAAATTTATGAGAATATTTAAAAATTAATTTTTAAATTTATGTCCAGAGTAGAAAAATTAGAATTTAAAATCATTTTTTATATTTTATTTTTATATGAAAAGAAGGATAAACATTTAATAAATGTCGAATTTATTTTATAGAAATCTAAAAGTAATTTTTAAAAATATAATTAAATTCTTAAAATTTGATAGAATTGATACAATTCATAAAATTGAAGAAACAAATTGAAATAACTTTTAAAATAAGATTGAATTGATAATTGATTTAAAATTTAAGATAGAACTGATGATGACGGTTTTTCAAACTATACATTTTTAACCTTAGTTAATCACATCTATTAGAAATCAAAATAAAACATTTTTTTCCTTGTTGGTAGTGGTTCAATTCAAAGTACACAACCAAAAATTTCAAGGACAAGATATCATGAACAGAGGGCACTAAAAAAAACAACAAAAACATTAATAGAGTAGGGTACTCTTTAAGAAGTAAGGAAGAAAGGATAGAGCATGGGGCTGCCAATTTGCCATTGTTGAAAGGCACTAAAGACTAAATCAATGCCAAGATCTAAGTGTAGCTACAACTTCTTAGAAGTTGTGCGTGTGGTCCCTTTTTAGTGTGTGTGCCTTCACAAAACAATTTATGCCAGCAAAGTTCTATCCCAATACTGCTGGTAGGTTGAACAGTTGTGAGCCCTTTAATTTCTGTTTATTGCCCATCTTTTTAGTTCTTGCAATGCAAGCCATATCTGAGTTGTGTGCGTGTGCGTGTGAAGGTGTTTGTTCATTTGCTGCAATGAAAAGGCCCACCAAAGTTATGCCGAGTTTTTAACTTCAAAGGTACATTTATTCAATTCAATACCCGCAAACATAGTTGGGTTCGGCTGATTTCCAACTAACTAGCACGGCCAGCCCGCCCGCCACTGTGTGCCCACTGCCAGAATAAGGCAGTGCCCACCAAAGAAATTTGTGGTTTTATCTTCTGCTGAATTTCTTCATGTAATTCCAATATGACTTTCTTTTTTTCTTTTTTCCATTCGGTTTGATCTTTTTATTCCTACAGTCAATCTCTGTTGAAGCTAATGATCTTTCATATAGGATACTTTGATAGATATTGTACTTAAAAATATGATATACGACGAATTAATATTCTTAGACATATATAGATGAAAAAAAAGCTAAACACACTTGAGGCCTAGTTCAAGTGGCAAGAGTCTTTATTTTTGAGAATGAGAGATTTTCGGTTCAATTTTTATCCTCTTCACTAGATTTGTAAAACCCACCGTTGGTGGTGGTTCATAAAAATAATTTTTAAAATACTAACTACGTACTAACAACTAACATCTAAATGGAAAAATCTCGACCAAACCACCAATGGCCACTGGATGAAAAAAAAGGGGTAAACTTTATAGTATAATTCAGGTCGAATAGCATGAATTGATCTACTAGAAAATAAAAACTCTTTTAATTTTTACTTTTTCATTCAAAAAATTTGAATTTGTAATTTCAGTAATAAAAATGAAAGTATTTCTTACCATTTCCACCAAGAGATAAACTCTTGAAAAGCTTTAGCTAGCTATATGCTTATATATAATTTACTATGACCAACTACTATAAACTTGTAATTGAAGTCCATTGTCAATAACCTTAATTAACATGTCCAAATTGAGTCACAGTTTACTTGCAACCCACCTACCATGACAGCCTATGCTTTTGCAATGTGTGGATGATTTTGAACAAGTAACAATCAAACATATAAGTGTATACATATGTTGCACTATCGCATTTTTAATGCAATACAAATCGTTTGTTACACATACCCATCATTTTTATTGACATTGCCTAGCTATTAGTACCACATGACTTAACTACCTGAAGATTTTGTCCGAGTCGTTGGTTATATGCACTCTCTTTAGCACATGCATCGAAGCATTAAATATGCATCTTGCTGAAATGTGTCAAAGAATTCCATTTTACTTACCTATATCATGTGTAATGTGTTGTGCTTTTTTTTTTTATGTAAATATTTTTCTATAATGTATTAGTTTTATATAACATATTAATTATATTACAAAAAAATTATAGGATGGATAAATTGTGGTTCAATTTTAGATATATATTCATTATTAGGTTAAATTGTTGAATATTTAACTTGCTCGTATAAATAAATAAGAATGTATTTGTAAATTGATATATAAGAAAAATCAATTTTTTATGTGTTTAATCTTTCTATGTTGTTTAGTTAATCTTATAATATAATATAAAGCTATATTATGTTAATTGGTATCCACAAAAGTATTCTTAAGAGTAAGTCATTATTTCTCTATTTATAATTTTAATGGTATTTTTTTATTTTGTTCTAATATATATATATTAAACATATTGATATAAAAAGTGATTCAGTGACTATTTATTTTTAAAATAATTTTACAGTTTAAATTGTATAGTTATTAATTTATAAAATTAATTTTATATAATCTAATAAAAATTTATACATGTTGTTCATAAAAAAGAAAAAATTTATACATGAATTCACTTAAATATTTATTTAAGGAAGAGAAGTAAAAGTGACAAAGAAACAAGATTTATGATAAAATTAGCATAAAAAAAGAAAGTAAAATATATAAAAATAATAGAATAAAAGAGAAATTTAGTAAAAAAATGAAAGAGGAAGATAATAACTAAAGTAAGGAGTTCAAATTTTTTATTTTAGATTTAAATTTTATGTATATAGAAAATAAGTTGTTGAGAAAACCTTATTCATTATAAATTCATTCGATTCAAATTTTGAAACAGTCAAAACCGTTATGACTATGAGATACGGGGAGCGTTAGATGCCCGGAAGAGGATAATCATGAACATATAAATGACAACGCCACGTGGCAACACATGTGTAATGTATAAACCACAAATGACAACAAATCAAATATTCAAAATTCAACTAAAAAAGAAAGAAGAAAAATTTGGGCCCACTAATAAAAACCACGTGGAAATGCCTTTCCAATCAACGACAAACACATAGGACCCACTCTCTGGGTCACATGCCTATGTCCCCAAAATAAAAAATCAATAAAAATCAAACGTTTTCTTCTCATTTGGTCATGTCAAATCAAAGCCGTTGATTCCTGGTCCACAGTCTTCAATACCATCGGCTCCGCTTGTCTCTCATTTGTCCCCTTTGCGCACAGCATCAAAACTCTATTCTGTTCCCCAGTGACAGGCAACCAGATCTGTTGCTGTCCAATTACATTCATCATTTTTCCCCCCACACCCCCACGCGCAATCCTAGGCGTCCCACTTAAATGCCCCACGTAGGGTAGTCGCTAGGCGCGTGAGGAGAAAACACGTGGGGTATCATTACTTGTAATCAATGAAATTCATGCACGAAGAGAATAAACTCACCTGGATTATTGCCTTCCCTTTGCCCCCCTTATTATATCAACCCTATAAAACCATTTCTCCACTTGCAACTTTCTCATCAACCAAACACAACGGTTTCTTCTCAAGCATTAATTTTCTAGGAAAAAAACAAAAAAGAAATCCTCTGTTGTCTTCTTATTTTTCTCTTGCCCTAAAGAAAAGTTTGTTTTTTTTTTTTTATCAAAAGGATTTATATACAGACGCACGGAGCAACAAAAACGATATTGATCAATTGTGTGAAATATCAATGGCTTTTGAAGGAGATCTCAATCTGCTAAAGGCGACTGAGCTAAGATTAGGGTTGCCTGGAAGAGATGAGCCAGAACAAAAACAATCAACTTCTAGTGTAACAAGAGGAACTAAGAGAGCTTCACCAGAAATTTCAGAGGAATCTAGGACAAGAAGCAATATTACCAGTGCATCATCCATTAATGTTGAAGAAGATTGTGCACCTCCTGCTAAGTAAGTTATTACCTCAATTTTTAAAAATTTATATGTATATTTATAAATCAAGAAGATGAGATTTTATACATATATACGGATGAATCAATATTATTATTACAGTAGCTGTATTAACGTTTCTTGTATGTGTTTGTTAATGATTTGAACAGGGGACAAGTAGTGGGGTGGCCACCAATTAGATCTTACAGGAAAAATAGTTTACAAACGAAGCAAAGTGAGGGTGAGGGGCCTGGCATGTACGTTAAAGTGAGTGTTGATGGAGCTGC
This sequence comes from Mallotus japonicus, assembly GCA_949634005.1. Classification (NCBI taxonomy): domain Eukaryota; kingdom Viridiplantae; phylum Streptophyta; class Magnoliopsida; order Malpighiales; family Euphorbiaceae; genus Mallotus; species Mallotus japonicus. The sequence goes on from CATIWK010549705.1 coordinate 20,718, forward strand.
TTATTTAAGAAAGATTGATCTTAAGATGTATAAGAGCTATCCAGAGCTGGTCAAGGCATTAGAGAACATGTTCAAGCTCAAAATTGGTAAGAATTATATCAATTTTCTCATATGATCATGACTACTGGTTTCTTTTTCTGTTTATTTTGGTTTTAAATGAGTTTTGTTTGGATTTTTACAGGTGAGTACTCAGAGAGAGAAGGGTACAATGGATCTGACTATGCACCTACTTATGAAGATAAAGATGGTGATTGGATGCTTGTTGGAGATGTTCCATGGGGGTAAGTTAATTAATAGTGCTCTTCTTTAGCTCGTTATATACATATATATTATATTTATGTCCACAAAACTAATAAGGGTTTTGATTATATATGTTCCAGGATGTTTATTTCCTCATGCAAGAGGCTGAGAATCATGAAAGGATCAGAAGCCAGAGGGTTGAGCTGTTTATAGATCAAAGCCATAAAAAATTTTATTGAAGACATATGCACGCATGCATATGCTTTTCGCTTACTGTGTTCTCCAAGAAGTTTAGGTCTTTGATTTGGAGACTGTGACAGATCGATCGAATCAGAAACAGGTTGACTGGATCGGATCGATTCAATCTTTTTTGTCCTCTTACCTTTCGAAACTCTTTGGTTTTTGATCTTTATGAGTTATGAAGACACCCATAAAACCCTATACTTGCAAAAAGAATAAAAAAAATTCCTCAAAGATTATTCTAACTGTACAAAAAAAATGTAATACTTCATCTCTAGACTTGAATTTATATATATACCCATAGGATTATAAAGAAATATTAATTACCATATCATTTTTGTGGAGAATTACATATGTACTACAATATGATTTTCAATAATAGACTGAATACATGCTAATTAAATTACTATTTTCAGCACAATGTTTCTGTATTTTAATTTGATGTAGCATAAGTGTTATCAAACCATGATGCATGGTGTTTTGTTTCTTTAATTTTTTTGTACATATTTTAGTCACTCACGAGTCGAAGGTTGCTTCTGCCCACTCTATGAGAAACTAAAGTTCAGGGAATTGAATGGCATATTTTTATTATTTAAGGATAGTTGTTTCCTACGAGTAGCCAAGTAGTAAAACGTGTGTACATATCATGTTGTGAGCAGGGATCGAATCTCCACCCTCTCTCTCCTCTTTCTCCTCCTTGCTGTATTGAGAATTAACCACTTAAAGTACGATAGTCAACGAATGGATCATATGCGTACCTTATATATTGTAAAATTGAATCTTGATTCAACATAGTGGTCCTTTCAGAGGAGGAGACATTAACTGGGACTCATAAAATAGCTAGATCAAAGCCAGTTAAAATGAAAATTCTTACACCCAACAATTAAACTTATAGCATATATGTATATATACAACTTTTACGGATCAAGTATAATAAATTCAGGACATATATCACAAATTTAACATAATATTTTAAGTCTAGATAATAATTTTTATGTGGTGAATTCGGAGATGAATATCACGAGTATAAAAATCACCAATACTTCTGAACTGGACCTAACATAGAAGAATCTTTTGCCCCTAATAATAAGACTAAGTCTAAGCTTTTGTCAATGCAACTTGCATATATCGATTCCATCTGAAAAAAAAAAAAAAGAATTAACAGGCTGACCTTACTATTGGTCCAACACTTTATTGTTTACTTCATGTTCCAAGTGTTGTTTCCTAAATTCAGTTCGTAATTTAGCATTAATTAACCTTAACCCGAGGGACAACACCACCCAGAGAAAAAAAGGGGAAAAAAAGTTAGGTTTATGATAATAGATGAAGCTTCTGAGCAGGTGACAAATTCTAATCTAAATGAGCTGGTCAGAAACATGTATCATGAACATGTCTCATGAGTTATCATTGACAAACAGAGACCACATTAATAGAAGATAAAAGTCTGTTCTGCTGTATATAATCCCACGTGCTTAAGCAAAAGAGATCGATGAGGATAACCATGGAGCCAACCCTAAAATTTCTGTAATCATGTAGATGTAGTAACGATCAATTTAGGTGTTGTCAAGCAGATCATAATTATTTCTTTGTTATGAAAATGGTAAATATTTCCAGTTAATTCATAAAACCAGCTAAAGCCACTAGCAAGCCTTTGGAACATATAGAAGGCCCAGGTAAGACATGGACTATGGATGATAATGGCAACCGACTGGAGTGGGATCGAGATTTGCTGCTTCACTGAGGCAACCATACAAGGCCAACCCAAAGACCAAAACTAAACCCAATTTTAGATTAAAAATTGTTTATAAATTTTCAGAGTTTCACATTGAAATTCTCTGATAATTATACAGGATCTCATGCTGAGCTGGTTCAAGATATTAACCAGGTCCAAGAGGAGCTATTGCTCCAACCTATAATCGTCCAAAGATTACAGACTCATGTGCTCCAAAAGAAGTTTTGGCAGCAATTTTGATGGTCTATGTGGTACATCTGATGTAGCCAGATCGAAAGAACAAAACCTTGCAAAAGGATACACTCTTGAACATGTTAAACACAATTCAAACTACTAATAAAACTACAACTGGATGATTACAAGATTTTACGCTGTAGACCGTATAAACAAAGCCTATTGACGCCTTCCAAAAATTACTTCAGAAGCAAAGCGAATAGTTAATTAGCACGTAGCAAAAACACTGCATCAGATGGCTGAAAATAGGTCATACAGCACTGCTGCACACGAGCTACTAAAAGGGCATGAGATCCTCACCAACAATCGAACTCATTTGCATCCTATCATCCTGAACGTGAAGGGATCCCATTCTTTCGTCCAGTATGGCTAACTGAGACTTGACCCAGGGTGGATTATACCTGCCTTCAACCCATAAAGACTCTCCAGTATCTTTGTGTTTGAAATCAGGATATTTTGGATTCCTCTGTAAATCAAAGAAATAATGTTGAATTAGCATCCAATGGATGGAGGTATGTATGAACCATTTAAGAACATATAACATCTGAAGAACACACCTCAGATCTTCATGTAATATTTAGGAAAAAAGTACAAAAGTATAGGACCCAACTAAATAGGTTAATTTTAATGAAATGACATAAAATGGAAGAAGATGAAAAGAAGTCAGTTGTATGTGAATCAAGGTAAATTAGTATCAGGCATTGTCATTTGGCATTACATGCACAAGCACACAAAGGGAAACATATCAGATGTAAGCAATGCCATGAAAATAAACACATATATATGTGTGCATTTTCCAATTAATCAACAGGAAGCAGTACCTTGTTCTTCCTATTATCCCACCAGTCCAAAGGATTAGCAAAAAAAGCTTGCCATAGTTCTGTGGAATTTAAGCCACTTGCAGCATTATTGCCGAACTTTCTATCTGCAAGTGATTATTTACAAAATAACATCAAGATGCGTCAAACTACTTTCTATTTCATATTCAACGACGCATTCCACAAACGGTATGACTTACTTGCTGTCATGCTGTCAGAATCATGATCACTTGATACCGTTGAAAAAGAGCTCCTTCCAATAAAATTCAATTGCTGGACTACTACCTGATACGGATTGGAATAAAATGAGCAATCCAATTGTGCAAACCAATGAGAAAACAATATGAGTGGAAGTGCCATCATGAATAAAAGAACCTTGTAGTAGGTGTGCTGCTTTCCTTCTTCATTTTCAACTACATCAGAAACTAATCGACCAGCAACATAAATTTGGTGGCCTTTCTCTACATGCTGAAAAGCAACTAGTGCCAGATCATCCCAGAATGTCAAATTGATCCTATGAAACATCAATTGTCATTTTCCAAAGGGACTTGTAAGGTTTAATTTGGCACTACCTTTTGTGTTCTATGGGATAATTACAGTGCTATGAAGCAATCACATATAATGAGTTAATAATCATAACATAGAGAAGCAGGGAAAAATATGTGTCTTACACAAACAAACGCATACAAGAGAGCAGAGTGAGCTCAAACAAAATCATATACAAAGCACATTCTAGTCCATGTATTTATTTTTCATTTAGAAGTTGGGTCATTTCCATAGCTAAAAAAAAAAAAATCCCTTCACTGGCTTATGAATGGATGGTCACATGCTATATAGAATTTCCTTTAGGAAAGAATAACACTACAAATAAATGTACTAGTGATGAGGGCAGAAGCAGGGGTCATAAATTCACAATGTGGAGCAGCATAAAATGGCTGGCAGATAAAATGGTGCTGAGAGAGCAATCAAACAAGAAGAAAACATAAGAGAGAACTACTTAAATCCATCCCCACTCAACCAAAAGGATAGCTCTTAGTGTAAAATTTCACTCTTGGGGGCATTGTAATCGTATCTGTCATTTTAACTGATGTGTTGTTAGCAAGTAGATTCCAGAACTGGACTCCTTAGATAACCCTCATATTGTATGTGCCTACATATAACCCCCTCCCTCATATTCTATGCCAGAGGAATACACTCAAGTTGGCTGAGTAAATTGTATGTTTGGGAGTTTGGACAAGATAGGGAAGTGAATGAGGGCAGTTTGATATGTTTATCCTCCCAATTGCACACATACATCATTAGCACTGGCCACTTGAAACAACTGATTACAGAAATAATGGATTTTATTAAATTGTATTAGAAGCATCAGGAATTTCTCCTAAATGACAACCATTTTACAGCAATGACCTTGTCTTGCTACATTGTAGGTTGTAACACTAAAACATTACTTCCATATCTCATTCCCCATCTGGGTCTCCAAACTGGGAAATTATACAATACAATGCAATGCTTGCTCACCAACCCAATCAAAATTATTATCCACAACCATCAACTGAAAATTCAAAAATTTCCATTGTTCTTCACATGTAAATTTGACTTGGTCTTTGAATATTGAGGTGTACACACTCCCGAAGCTGAAGCATAACCTATTTATTAACCTCATTACCACCAACGCTCCCTATTTCGAAACCCCCAAACTCTCCATTCCACCGCCAATCTTAAACTATCACAAAGGTTGTCAGAAACACATACTCAGCACACAAAATTCAAAGCCACAACTACTTAAACAACCAAAAGATGATAAGTTTTTACCAGGTGGTCTCGGTAGCAGATTTCTTGACGGCAAGTCGTGTCCAACCGATGACCTTACCAGAAGGGAGATGCTTGATTTCGACGGGAGCTCCAACATTTCCGATGAGATGAACAGTGTTACAAAGCTCCTTCTTCCATGGAATCTCAGCCGGCTTAGGATACTCCATAGCCACCGCTTGATTGTAGTGACTGTCTTTGTAATCAAACGAGCATTTCAAGGTCCGACTAAAGCACTGTCGTTTAACACCTCCTCGACCACCTCTAGGACTCACGAGTAACTGGTTTAGTGATAAAGAAGAGACTTGAGCATTTGTGAAAGGTTTGGCTATTAATATGTTACTGCACGATGACAAGGTTTTTAGCTCGAACGCCATTGCTCTCCTCTCCGACTCTGTTTCTTCTTCTGCTGTGAGCGAATGGGTTATATTGGGTTTTTGCTTGACACGTCTCTAACTTCTGGGTCGGGCTTCTCTCATATATGAGGAGCTTTATGGGCCTTAACCCAAATAGAGGTAGTGGGCTTAACGGACATTGCTACCGTACGCCTTTGCTTGTTGTGCGCACCATCTCCTGCTCAACGTAGCTGCCTTCGTTTTCTTCACTCGATCGTGTTCTTATTTATTTTACTCCGGTTATCGAAAGTAACCGTAGTCTATCATCTTCTCCACTGAGCTCAGCTTCCTCCAAAATGCTAGCTCGTCTCGCCGCCGCTCGCCTCCATGAGATCCGTCAAGTTTTCCGTCAATCCCCCCAGGTTCGTTTGTTTGATTTTCTTATCATTTTTTCTGCATCCAGTCACTCCTTTTTGACCTAATCGTTATTTTTCTCTTGTTTGTTGCAGACATATAGATCCTTCTCTACTGCCCTAAACTATGTGAGTTTTTGTTGTGGTTACTCCTAGAAGTTAATTTATGTAAACGATGCCTGTTTTTAAAAAACAAAAGTTCTGATTTGTTTCACGAAATTGTGTGACTATCTGCAGCACATTGATTCTCCAGATAACAATCCGAACATTCCATGGGAGTTCTCTGATAAAAACAGGGAGAAGGTAAAGTGAAATGATGCTAATAAGTTTTAATTGTTAATTGAATTATTTTTTCTTGCAAATTTATAGGTTGATATTAGTTTAATTTGACAAAGAATAAATCTTTCTATTGTTTAATGTGTATTCTCCTTTGCTAATTGACTTAACTTGTCGAAGAGAATATTGAAATTTATGTTAAATGCATTGCTTATGAAGACAGTAATGCTGGGGGATTTAGACTTGAATGAACTCGTAGGTTTATGGGAATGTGTGTACTCTAACTGTAGGGCTTCCAAGCTTAGTTTTGCTTATTATGAAACTTTCTTTTGCCAAGCTAAAGCCGAGAATGACATGCACTGGTTTCTAAACCTAGAGACTTTTTTAAGGATCAATAAAGTTTTGACCTTTCAAAATAGTGCAATTGTTTATCATATCTATAGTCATTAAACTCTCACTTTGCTAGACATATCTTATTCTCTGCTTTGATGTTAGAAGTTACAGAGTAAGAGCATCTCCAATAAACTCTTTATTTTAAAGAGCATCTTTTGCTCAATAAAGAGCATCTCAAGGAATTTTTAAATATAAAGAGTGAAGAAATTTGTACAACTCCAATAGACTTTTTATATTTTTAATCTTCATTTTGCTTTATCCAATAAACATTAATACTTAATTTTTTTTTCCTTTATTTTTTACAAGATTTCCCTTTATTTATTTAAATTTTTTCTTCCATTTGATGAAAGAGAAAATTATTTTCAATAAATAGATAAACATCAATTAATATTCTGCATGGAAAATTGAAATATTTTAGAGTAGAGAGTGAAGTTTAGTTCTCTACATGTAGAGAGTCAAACCAACTCTCTACTCTAAAATAAAAATATAGAGAGTGTATTGGATAACATTTTTTTTTGTTTGACTCTTTAAAATAAAGAATTTTATTTAGATAAATGGCCTATTGGAGATGCTCTAAGAATGTGAAACCAACTTTTTTTTTTTTTTGTTATTCATACATAATATATATACACTTGGCAATTCTTTTTAGTTTGTCTTTTTCAAGTTACAAAATGATTATTTAAACATTTTTTGGCTAAGACTAAGACTAACAAGAACTTTTTAAAACTGTCTGAATTGTTTAAGTAGATATTTTGTAAGTTAAGATGAAACCATTTAAATGCCTCAATTACGTGAAAAATATTTATAAGTTCAGCTTTCTTTTGACATATTAAGCCTATTTTAAAACTTAATCTCCAATCTTGTTTTGCTATATTCAAATGCATGAACAGATGCGTATTATTATTATTATTATTATTATTAGGGGAAATTACATAAACAACCCCAATTTTTGGGGATACTTTCAAATAAAATCATATCCAATTTTTTTCTTTCAAATATAACCACAACCTTTAAAACGTTATAAAAAAAAGTCCTCCTTGGATGACTGTACTGGTAACAGGAGATGAAAACGTTTTTTTTATGATCCATGGGGCCCACTTTGATGACTGTAGTGGTAACATGAGATGAAACCGATGCATTTGCCCCCAAATTGATATTTTCTCCCGCTCCAATTGAGTGTTTCATTTTGAATTAGCAGACTGTTTAGACAGATAAAAGTACAACTTAGTTATTACAACAAAAAATTCAGCATATTAGGTATATGAAATTTCAACTTAGCATACTAGGAATATGAAATTTCAACAAAAAACTCAGTATTACCAGTAGAGTCATTCAATGATGGCTTTTTTTTATAACATTTCAAAGGTTGTGGTTATATTTGAAAGAAAAAATTAGATAAATTTTTATTTAAAAGTATCCCCAAAGGTTGGGGTTGTTTATGTAATATCCCGAAATTTAAATTATTGCAAGGTGCAAGGTTGATGCATTGCATTTTTCAAACGAATTCAACACCATTAGAGAAGAAAATTAACGCATAATTCAAATTAAAATTTCTCATTCTACACGTTAAATTAACCTAATGGATTTTATTTTTGACACTGTCTTTGGCCTTGTTAGGTACAAACTGTTAAGAGATCATACTAATGAAAAAATAATAGGGATCTTTACATAAATAGACCAAAAATTAAAAAAAAAATCAAAAATGTTATTCACTTGAAAAACTTTCAAAAATATTTTTTTCAAATTTTTTTCTTTCAAATATAGCCCACTCCCCTTACTATTAGGATTGTCTTTTTTTTTTCCAGCATTTTTTTTCTTTTTTACTGATTTTTTCAACTTATTTTACTTTATACTTTTTTCAACATTTTATTTTTTTTTTTTAACAATTTTCTTTGTTTTATACTGTTTTCATTTATTTTTTCTCAATATTTTTTTATTGTCTTTATCTATTTTTTTCTCAATGTTTTTTTGCTCAACATTTTTTTTCTAACTTTTTTTCCTACTGTTCTTCATTTTTTTGCTAAACATTTTTTTCTATTTTTGTAGTACTATATTTATTTTTTTCTCAACATTTTTTTCTAATTTCTTCATTTTTTTTTCTCAACTTTTTTTGCTCAACGTTTTTTTTTAATTTTTAAGGTATTGTCTTCATTTTATTCTCAACGTTTTTTTTTTTGCTCATTATTTTTTTTTCTCTTAAGACTTTTTTTTTTCAAATGAATAAATATAA
>CATIWK010549722.1:0-17584 GCA_949634005.1 Mallotus japonicus
CTTTTTTTTTTCCTTTTCATCTTTTTTTTTTCAAATTTTTACCTTTTTTTTTTCATCTTTTAATATTAGTGGAGTATTAGCCAATGTATATTTTTTGGGATTTTATTTCATAAATTTTTTGACATTTTATGCTGAAATATATTCTCTTTTTTATTTTTATTTCCTTGTTCCCTCTTTTTTATTTTTATTTTCTTTTTATTTGTAATAAATTTACTATTATTTTCTAAATGTTATTTTTTTTAATTCCAATAAATCAAAATGGATACAAAATTATATAATCCTATAAATAAAATAGTTAAAAATCAAGTAGTATCATTAAATTAAGTTTTTTGGTGTTGTTGAGTCATAAGAGGATGCTACCGTTTTATGTTCCGTTTATAATTTAGTATCGTTTTGATTTTTGATACTTTTTTTGTTTTAATTTGGTATCATTTTGATTTTTTTTTTTTGGTTTTCGATACTTTTTTGCTTTGTTAATGGCCATGTAGTTGTATCATAGAGTTTCTTTTTGTATGTTTGTTGTATTTATGAAATCTTTATTTTATATCGAAATAATCCATAGTTGAAGGAGATTTATTATTTTGATTTTGTTTGAATCTATTTTTGATTTCCGATTCATTTTTTCTGTTTTAGTTTTTTTGGTTTTGAAGATTGTATATGAGATTTTTGGTTCTGTCCTGTAATATTATATATTTTTTATAATAAATACTAAAAGATTCATTTTGTCTGTTGATAGAGTCAATTAAAATATTCTTATATTTTATTTCTATTTGAAAGCTTATTTAAAATATTTTACTTTTAACATGTGACAAAATTTTGGCTTTACCTCTTTTTTTTTTTTCTTTAATGAAAGGGCTAATATAAAAAGAAATGATTATGTTTAACGTTTTATTTATTTTACTAAAAGAGTATTTTAGTGGTTTTTATAGACTTTAATAATTAAATTTTTTTTATAGATATATTTTAATTTAATAGACACAAATTAAATATATAATTTATAAATTATTATGTAAGAAAAGACGTTTTAAAGTCAAGATAAACCTCTTAATGCTACTATTTTCTTGTTTCTATAGTGCTAAACATGCATATCTCTGTGACTAGGTGAAATAATTGCAATATAGTACCTTAAAATGGAACTTAACATGCTCAAATCCTCAATAATTTATTAAATAAGAATGCCATTCTATGGGCCAATTTGGTGGCTTGCCATTAAATATACCCTTAAGCTGCCTGATATGTCCCCATGAAGTAATATTTCAACTAAATATAAGTGGTTGTATGTTGCAAGTAAAGTATTGTTAAGAAATCTTATTGAGCTTGTATTCAATTGATTGCATAGAAAAATATAAAGGCACTCAATGGTCATAATTCAGTATTCTATTTGATGACTAGCAAGAGGGACTTATGCCTTTGCTCTTTCATTTAACATGTTGCTATAGCTTTTAGGTACAGTAACAACACATTCTAACAAAATATAGTACAAATAAATTATGATGAAACAGAATAATAATTATCAAAAATTAAAAATTTAGAATCTTTAGACAAAAAAAAATAACCTTTTTCCCTATTTCAAATTGGGAAAAGGCCCAATTTGAGACCTGGGTTTTTGACCTAATACCGTGCATAGCATGCTTTTTAATTTGGTTTTGTTCTGAGGTTAATTTAACTTCGATGCCTAAAAACAACTGGTGGTTATATTTTAGTACAATAACTCACATCAGTGTGTCTATATAGGGTTGCCTAAGTTGCTGAAAGCCAAATGATGCCAAAAGATATATCTATGTAGGTGATGGCAAGAAGGTTGAAGTTGCGATAATAGGAAAATTTAGATTATTATTAAAGATTAGATTCTATTTGGATCTTGATGAAACATTTACTGGACTATCTTTTAGATTAAATTTGATTTCTATTTTCATTTTGCACAAATCCAGTTATTTTTATTCATATGGGAATAAAAAACTTAGTTTGTTTTATGATTCAAATCTAGTTGGATCTGGTTCTTTATCAGGTTATAATAATCTTTATTCACTCTGTATAGATGCCTCATGTAATGAATCCATGCAGTCATGTATATAAGGTGTAAAGAGAAAATTAACCAACAAGAATTCGACTGCATTATTGCACAAAAGATTAGGTTATATCTCTAAACGAAGAATAGAGAGTGTGTTAGTTATATTAAGGGGAGAAAAACCAACAAAACGAGATTTGAAGCCAACAAAGCTTCAGAAGTCTTAGAACTTACACAAACGGATATTTGTGGGCCATTTCCTATGGTTGGTTGGAATGGTCAACAATGATTTATAAAATTCATAGATAATTTTTCTAGATATGGCTACATATATCTCATTAATGAAAAGTCACAGTCGTTGGGTGTGTTCAAAAGTTATAAAGCGAAGGTTGAAAATAAACTATACAAAAGGATTAAAAATGTTAGATTTCACCGCGGTGGTGAATATTATGGTAGATATGATGGTTCAAGTTAACATTATCCAGGACCATTTTGTAAATTCCTAAAGGAATGCAATATCATCCTATAGTACACTATACCGTGTTCAACTACTGTGAATGGTGTTATTGAAAGATGAAACAAGACTCTTAAGGACATGGTGAGGAGTATGATTTATCATTCCACCTTACAAAAATCACTATAGGGAGAAATACTTAAGACTATAGCATGTATCCTTAACAAGGTTCCAACAAAAGCAATTGCTAAAACCTTTCACGAACTTTGGACTAGCAAGAAGACCAGTTTAAAGTACCTGCATGTTTGGGGATGTCCAACTAAGGCAAAGCCTTATAAGCCTAATGAAAAGAAATTGGACTCAAGGATAGTGAGTTATTATTTTATCTAATACTTTGAAAGATCTAGGGGGTATAAGTTTTATAATCCCACAACTAAGTCAATTTTTGAGTTAGAGAATGCCCGGTTCTTTGACAATGTTTAGTTTGTAGGGGGAGATAAAGTTAAAGACTTTGTCTTTGAAGAGGAATATTTTGATATTCCCATAGGTGCTATTGGCATTGACCATAATTATATTCCTGACTTTGTTCAAGACATAGCTTACTAAGATAATATTAGAGAACATCCCATTCAAGAAATTGTTCCTAAAGAACAAACTCTACTAAAACAAACTATACCACATTAAGAACCTACGCCATTAAGGAGAGCCACTAGAGAAAGAAGAAGTGCAACACCAAATGACTATATTGTATTTCTTTAAGAACATGAGGTTGAAATTATAGTGATGGAAGATGATCCAATCAACTTCCATAAAACCATGAAAAATTCTAATTCTCAAAAGTGGATTGATGCCATGAATGAGGAGATTAAGTTTATAAAAGATAATGATGTATGGAATCTTATCCCATTGCTAGAAGGTGCGAAACAAATTGGTTGAAAATGGATATTTAAGACCAAAAGGGATTCAAAAGGCAATATTGAGAGGTATAAGGCTCATCTTGTTGCAAATGGCTTTACACAGGAAGAAGGCATCGACTATAAAGAGACTTTCTCTTCAGTTTCTTTGAAAGACTCTTTTAGGATTATAATGGCATTAATGTCATATTTTTATTTTGAGTTACATCAAATGGATGTAAAGACAACATTTCTCAATGGCAACATTGATGAGATGATTTATATGTTGTAGTTAGAAAAATTTATGTTTGGAAACCTAAAAAATATGGTTTGCAACCTTAAGAAATCCATTTATGGGCTTAAACAAGCATCTTGATAATGGCATTTCATGTTTCATCAAGTGATAATATCATTTAGTTTTGAGGTGAATTTGGTCAATGATTGTATATACCATAAGATTTATGGGAACAAGTATAGTTTTCTAGTTTTATATATCAATGAAATTTTACTTATCGGTAACCATATAGGCTTATTACACAAAACCAAGAGCTTTCTAGCTAAGAATGAGATGAAAGATCTTGGTGATGCCCATTTTGTCTTAGTCATTCAGATACACTAAGATCGCTCTCAAAGTATTCTTGGATTATATATCATAAAAGGGATATATCGAAAAGGTTCTCAAAAGATATGACATGCATGATTATAAATCAGATGATACCCCTGTGACTAAGGGAGACAAGTTTAGTTTCAAACATCGCCCTAAGAATTATTTTGAGGAAAAGAAAATGCAAAAGATTCCTTATACATTCGCAATAGGTAGTTATTGGGATGTTGGGCAGATTTTTAAGCAGTCTAGGAGTAGACCATTGGAAAGCAATCAAACATGTCTTGTAATACTTATAGAGAAAAAAAGACTATATGCTCACATATTAGAGGTTAGATCAGCTTGAAATCATTGGGTATACTAGAGGTGCTATCTCCTGGAAAAGTGCTAGACAGTCTCTTATAGCCTTTTCAGCCATGTAGTAAAATTCAGTAGTGTTATGAGGCATCCAATCATGAAATATGATTGTGAAATTTTGTCACAGGACTGTGCATAGTGGACAATATTAAAAGGCCACTCAAGTTATTTTGTGACAATAAGTCAGCAGTTTTATATTCCAACAATAATAGGAGCTCGACAAAGTCCTAAATTTTGATTCAATGGATGCTTGTATTTTGAATTAGCCAGAATTTGATCTTAAGCACAATCTTGAATTTTTGTAATATGAAACCAAAATTTATACCGAGATTCTTGATGTACTAAATCTTATTATAATAAAGAGTATAAGTAAATAATAAGAAATTAACTTTGTTTAGTAGGTGTACTCAAATCTCAAAAGTTATGATTAAAGTTGTTTTAGAGCACTGTTGTATCTATATTTGTCGAGGTCTTATGATAAGTCATGAGGTATTATGATGAGTCATGTTTTTTTATATATATGAGAATACAGTCATTGTTTTTATAATATGAAACCAAAATTTATACCGAGATTCTTGATGTACGAAATCTTATTATAACAAAGAGTATACATAAATAATAAGAAATTAACTTTGTTTCGTAGGTGTACTCAAATCTCAAAAGTTATGATTAAAGTTGTTTTAGAGCACTATTGTATTTGTATTTGTCGAGGTCTTATGATAAGTCATGAGGTATTATGATGAGTCATTTTTTTATATATACGAGAATATAGTCGTTGTTTTTATAATATAAAACCAAAATTTATATCGAGATTCTTGATGTACTAAATCTTATTATAACAAAGAGTATACGTAAATAATAAGAAATTAACTTTGTTTCGTAGGTGTACTCAAATCTCAAAAGTTATGGTTAAAGTTATTTTAGAGTACTGTTGTATCTGTATTTGTCGAGGTCTTATAATAAGTCATGAGGTATTATGACGAGTCATGTTTTTTTATATATACGAGAATACAATCAATTTCTTTGTGAGATTGTTATAAGTTAAGTTTTATTATTGGCCAACTAATAATAACTATCTTTAAGACAATGCATAAATTCATTGTGCTTTTAGGGTGAATTTATATGGTTAACTAGTATGCATACTGATTCTATAATTTATTTTTCTCTGAGAAGGAGTTATAATTTATTTTGCTATGAGAAGGAGCTATAATTTGTTTTGCTATGAGAAAGAGTTATAAAATTTTGTACTTTAAAAAAGAGCTAATGATAAAAGTACAATTGGGTTATTTGTGAAACATAGTAGGTTTGTTAATACTTCATGCTTAGTCTGAAGTATATAGGTTCATAACTCTAAATACATCGGAACAAGAATTAGTGTGCTCTAATGTACAGAAATTAATCTTGTGGAATACAACTACTAATGTATAATGTAAAAATTTAGGGAAAAATCACATGTGAATTTATGAAAAAAATGTATACACAATAATTCAATATTAATTAAGAGTTAACGGATTCCATTCTTATTTGATATGTTGCTAATCATATTTCTGATAAGGCTATTCCCTTAATTGTTATATATGTTAACAACATATTTGTATTTGAGTATATCTACATTACTTAGTTAGTTACATATTGTATTATAAAGTCATGTAAACATTCCCAAGTGTAAATACAATTATAATTCTTCTCATCACTTTATCATGGTATCAGAGCATACCTAGGTTTAACAACCAAACGATCTCTTTTCAAATTTTTTTTCTCTCCATGGCTGCTGACAGTTCTTCAACCACTCAAGCTCTCACTACCACTTCGACTATACACATTATTCAATCTTTACCTAATGTAGCTCATTAGCTACCAATCAAATTGAATTCTTCCAACTATCTTTTATGGCAAGCTCAGATTATGCCATTGTTGAATAGTTATAATTTAACTCGATTTAACTCCACATATTGATGATTCTCACATTCCTCCGCCCATTACTTCATTGGACAATCAACCCAACCCAGCTTACAACTCCTGATTTCGTTAAGACCAACTGGTACTTAGATAGATTATTGGCTCTATATTTAAAGCATTTGTTCCCTAGATTATTGGCGCTAAGACTGCTCATGAAGCATGGCACAGGTTGGCAAAATTGTATGCGTCTGGTTTGAGAGCTCAAGCCCGTATTATCAAGTCTTGCTTTCTCAAATTATCCAAAGAAACAAATGAATCCGTTGCTCAATATTTTCAATTGGCTAAGACTATGTATGACCAGCTTGTAGTGTTAAATTCACCTGTCACTGAATCTGATTTGGTTTAGGTTCTTATCAATGGCTTAGGCACTACCTATCATCCTTTTTTTTCATTCCCTTCTATGATGATATTTATGAACTTCTAATATGTGAAGAAGATCTTCTCGTTGACAGTACCACTGTAAAAGACCTTGTTCTTCCAACCGCTCACTTTGATTATGCACCATCTCCCAAATCATTTAGTGGTTGAGGACATTGAGGGCGTGGTGGCAGACTTTCTAGCAGTCGAGGACGTGGTGGTTGTCCATATTACCGTGCTGCTAGTTATTCATTGCCATTTTCTCCTACTATTGGCTCAGATTCTATTCAATCCCACAACTGCATGGGTTTTGACCACATCGTTCCACAGTGTCCGTCACCTAGGAAGAAAGCAATGAACATAACAACAAATTTTCAAACACCAAAACCTGCCTCCCACTTGGGTGCTTTAACCTCCAATCCTGCACTAAAAAATGTTTGGATCATTGACACTGGGGCTACTTACCATTTAACTCATGACCTAGAGAATTTATCTCTTTATTCTGAGTACCATGGTCTTGATGATGTTCACATTGGCAATGGTAAAACCCTTTTAATCTCTCACATTGGTCATTTTATTTATCATTCTTTTAATCATCCTTATTTTTTGCATAATATTCTTCGTGTTCCTGACTCTTGTGCTAATTTACTTTCAGTCAAATCATTTACTATAGCTAACAATGTTTCGATTGAATTTTTCCCTGATTCTTTCATTATCAAGGATATCCCCACGAAGCAAATTCTTCATACAAGCTTGAATGACCATGGATTATACTCCATATTATTTGATCCTGTTCATCAGCAAAGTCCTTCTCATATGACCTTTGTCGCTTCTAGCTTTTCTTAGTGGCATAATATTCTAGGTCATGCCAATCATAGAACTATCATGTAATTGTCAATCATATTCTCTGCCAGCATAAATTAGTTTTGCATAGAAATAAATCCTTGAATTCTTGTCGTGCTTGTAATGTTAGCAAAAGTCATAAATTGCATTTTTCTTTGTTTAATTTTCAAGCTAAAGAACCACTAGAATTGATATGTTTAGACACATGAGGACCTATCCTGTTGATTCTATTGATGGTTGTCGCTATTATGTTCTATTCTATGATCACTACAGTAAATATACTTAAATTTATTTTCTCAAATTTATATCTAAAGTATTGAGTGTGTTCATTAAATTTCAACACCTTGTAGAGAAATATTTTAACTGTTCCATTAAGTCTTTTCAGACTGATTGGGGAGGAGAATATTAAGCTTTTTCAAAATATTTAAATGACAATGGAATTGCTCATAGCATTGCATGTCCCAAAACACTTGAACAAAATGGATGTGCTGAACGAGGGCACAGGTATATAGTTGAAATAGCTTTAGCTCTGTTACGACATTCTCATGTTCAAAACAAGTACTAAAAATATGCTTTTGACTTTGCGATTCATATCATAAATTGCTTACCTCCATCCAATTTAAAATATGATTGTCCTTTCTTTAAACTTTTCCATCAATCTTCGGATTATATGTCTATACATACATTTCATTGTTTGTGTTACCCTTGGCGCAAACCTTACAGGGCTAATAAATTAGCTCCAAGATCAAGACAATGCACCTTTATGGGTTATAGTAAAATTCATAAAGGTTATATTTGTCTTTACATGTCTACTTCTAAATTTTTCATCTCATGTCATATTATTTTTTATTATTAGGAATTTCCTTTTGTAAATGGCTTAAGAGAAGCACCCGGTGTCAAAGATTGCTCATTAGCAACCATTTTTCTTCCACCATTTCCAACCTATACTGTACACTCCTCACCTAATTCTAGCCAACCACCTTCATCTTTGTCATCCCCTACCCACAACAATGAATCTCGTACTCCACCAACAAACCCGACCCCCCCTTATATTTAACCACCATCCCCACCCAGCCTTCCTTTTATTATTGATCTTTCTTTCTATGCACCAAGACCTGCTCCACCAACCAAAACACATCATATGGTTACCTGTTCACAAACAGGATCTTTGAAACCTAAAGCTTTGGTGTTTATCATCGATGCCACAATTGAACCTTCTTGTTATAACTAGGCTATTAAGGATCCTAAATGATGACAAACAATGATTGATGAGTATAATGCCATGGCAAAGAACAACACTTGGACATTAGTACCACCTTTAACTTCTTGTTCCAACTTGGTAGGAACCAAATGGGTCTATCGAATTAAGAGACACAAAGATGGCACAGTGGATAGATATAAAGCCCGCTTGATAGTGAAGGGGTATCATCAGTGTCCTGGGGTAGATTACAAAGACCTTCAGTCCAATGGTTAAACCTACTATAATCCATCTTATATTATCTATGATAGTCTCTTATAAATGGGCAGTCTGACACCTTAATGTGTTAAATGCATTTCTTCATGGCATACTTGACGAGGAAGTCTTCATGTCTCAACCTCAAGGGTTTGTTCATCTCTGACTTCCCAATCTTATATGTCAGCTACAAAAGTCAATTTATGGCCTTAAGCAAGCTTCAAGGCAATGGTTTAACTCACTCTTTACTTTTCTTGGGATTCATTGGTTCTAAAACAGACAACTCATTTTATTTCCTTAAACAAGGCCCCATTTGTATATATTTTCTTCTTTATGTTGATGATATCCTCATTATAGGGAATGTCAACAATGATATTCACTCTATTATCAACTATTTTCAAGCTGATTTTGCTTTCAAAGATATCGGCACTTTGAGTTATGTTTTGGGTCTAGAGGCCACTGGGTGTCAAAATGATTTACTACTCTCACAATCCAAGTATATACATGGCTTGTTGACAAAATATAATATGCAGGTTACCAAGTCTATCTCCACTTCTTCGTGTGTATCTTATAAACTCTCGAATGGCACACCATTTTTAGACCCTTCTCTTTACAGAAGCGTTGTTGGCGGGTTGTAACATGCTTGCATCATAAGACCCGATATATACTAATTGATAAACAAGGTATCTCAGTACATGCATGCTCCAACATTGGACCACTAGACTGCAGTTAAATAGATTCTAAGATATCTATGTGGCACTGTTCATCATGGACTGTTTTTGGTTCCATCCGAACACTTTCAGGTATCGGCTTATAGTGATACCAATTAAGGGGGGGATTTGAATGACAAAAAATCAACATCAGGCTATTCTATTTATGTTGGCCGAAATCTTGTGGCTTGGGGTTCAAAGAAGCAACGCACGGTTGCTCGCTCGTCAAAGGATGCTAAGTATCACGCATTAGCTGTTGCTTTCAATGAAATCCATTGGCTTCAATCTTTACTTAAAGAGATTGGCATAAATTCTAATTCAACACCCAAATTATGGTGTGACAATCTATCAGCTACTTATCTTTCATCTAGTATAATTTTCCACTTGAGATCCAAATACCTAGAGATAGATTTCCATTTAGTTTGGGATAAGGCATTAAACCACGAGCTCCATGTTCACTACATATCGTCAAAAGATCAAATCACTTATGTCTTGAAAAAACCACTACCAAAAGCTGCATTCTTCCACCTCAAATCCAAGTTTTTTTATCTTTCTACCACTTGTATAACTTGCAAGAGGGTGATAAGGCTATTTCCTTGATTGTTATCTGTGTTAACAACATATTTGTATTTGAGTATGTCTACACTACTTAGTTAGTTACAAATTGTATTATAAAGTCATGTAAACATTTCCAAGTGTAAATACAATTACAATTCTTTTTTTCAAGTATAGGTATTTTGCCTTTATATAGATAGTATATAGTCTAGATGACAATTCAATGGACTACTATAAATTTTGAAGTGACTGAGGCAAAGACTTTAGTTTGGTATGTTATATGCCATAATATAGATGCCAAGTTCACTTTTGGAGTGGTTGTTGAGCTGATGGATCTGAAGTAGCTATTATGGATTGAAGCCTTTTGTTGGATGCCTGGCAACACTTTATGAGTAATTGTTGTTCTATTTTGGTTACCCTATTGAGTAGAAGGTTATGATGCTATGGCAAGTGATGTGCTTATGGCTGGTGTACATCTTTGGAGTAGACTTGTGAGATCCTCCAACTAGAGAGGGTTATTGGAGTTTGATAGTGTATCATTTTGATTGTATATTTGTATAACTCGTATTCTTGTTAAGTCTATTAGCTTGAAGAACTGATTGTGAATATATGCTACTATAGTGTAACTTTGATTTATACTTTATAAGTGGATTTTATTCATTCGCGTGTGCATAATGCTTATGTTTATGATCTTTAAAAAAAAACTTGCATTCAATGGATTGCTATCAAGTATATTTTTAGTGTTATACTCAAAGCTTAATAAAATGAGATTGGGAGTGTGATAGAATGTTTTAGTGGGGCTTCACATCATTATTCTTCATATGGATGAGAAATACCATAAGAGGATGATGGGGCAATGTGTTTGCTACATATAGGGTAACTTTTTGTCACAAAAAATACCACACGCCTCTAATTGAAAATAAGTTAAACTATAGGGTACTTATTTATACTTTTCTCTAGTTTATACTCATTGCCTAATATTTTAATCAAATTTTATGACTGTTCAAAATACTCAATTTGTCACTTTAAATGGGGATAATGACTCCATAAGTCCTAAAAGTTAGGCCATTTTTTCAATTAAGTCCTATAAGCGTCAATTGTTTCAATTGAGTTTATTAACTTTTTAAAACTTGCACCGTTAGTCCTACGCCGTCAAAATTGATAGATTTTACTGATCTGTTGGTTACTCCTCAAATCTCCTTCAACTTGACCGATGACATGTTAGTTACTCCTCAAAGAATAACACTCTAATTTTTAGTTTTCTTACCGCTCATTGACAAAAGGAGCCATTGCCATGGGGAGGAGACCTGCTAGATGTTACCACCAAATCAAGAAGAAGCCATACCCAAAATCACGATACCGTCATGGTGTTCCTGACCTTAAGATCAAGATTTATGATGTTGGGATGTGTAAAAGGATATGGACTCCTAACAATATGTCAAGGAAAATGGATATATCACAACCACCAATACTTATTCATTTTTTATTTATTATTACTCTGCTATACTCTGTTTTGTTTTGTTACAACAGAGTCTATGTTTGTTGCCATTGGTTAGGTTCTTATCTCTGTTCGTTGCAAGGACAACAAAAGCCATCATGCTTAGAAGGCTCTCTACCATGCAAAGTTCAAGTTTCTTGGTTGCCAAGTTCAGGAAGTGAGGTTTCACCAAGTTCAACCGCATTGATTATGTGAAGTTGAAGCCAGAGAACCGCAAAGTGCCAGATGGTGTCAATGCTAAGCTTCTTGGATGCCATGGACCGTGAGCTAAACGTCAACCTTGAAGAGCATTTTTGTTTGCTTCTGCTTAGGAGTGTTGAGGAATATCTTTGAGGATATTGTTCATTCTTTTAGGATCCTATTTGTTATGCTATATTTATTATAATATCTAGCTAGCATACTGTTTAAGTTTAGTTTTAGCTGATGTGGATCTTGGGATTTTTATGGTTTTAAATTTTTTAATAGAAATTGATACCTTACTTGATTGTAGTATAAAAAAAAATAATAATAACACTGCGATCACTTGAGTGTTTTAGCTTAGGAATGACTGTGGCACTCTCTGATATAGTTGTCCTAAGGAATATCTACGTTAAATCATACCAAAGGAAAATAAGCGATGCTAACAAAAAAATTGCATTTCTATATTCTCCAGCCAGTGGCATCTCAAAACGTGAATTTTATCTCATGGAATCTCAAAACGTGAGTCCTTGAGATTATAATTTTGAACAATGATCGTTTATTCCAAATTTTCTCGTCAGTTAGGACAGTATGATGGCATGTTTAGTGCAACTTTGTTTTGGAATTATTAATTATTTTATGTATTTTTTATTTTATTGTCAAATTATTGTTGTTGCAGGAGATTGAAATTGTGATTACTGCACATCCTACTCAAATTAATTACTGTACCTTGTAATACAAGCACCTTAGAATTGTTGTGAGTCTTTTCATAGAATTGATGTCAACTAAATGAGTGATGCTGTTTCCATACTTTGTATTTGAATATGGACATGTTATTTCTTGCAGCATCTTTTAGAGTACAAAAGAAATGCTGATCTTACTCATGAAGATCGAGAAATGCTAATTGAAGATCTGGTATAGTTTCCACCCTTAAACAAATAATTCTCACAATGGGCACCAAAGTAGGTGGCGATTATGGTTAAATGAAAGTTCTTTCTCTCTGAATATTCATGGTTTATAGTTCTCTCTCATTTTTGTAGGTGAGAGAGATTACTTTAATATGGCAGACAGATGAGTTTAGGCGTCACAAACCTATACTAGTGGATTAAGCTAGGGCTGGTAGACTATTAGAATCTTAAACATGCATGAAATTGCATACTTTGGTACTTTTTAGGAATCATCCTCTCTCGTCTCGTGACAAAATTGATAATTTTTATGTTTAATCCTCTCAGGCTTGAACATTATGGAACAGTCCGTGTGGAAAGTTGTGCCTCATTATTTACATCGTGTTAGCAATGCTCTAAAGAAGGTTTGTAACCACTTTATGCTTTTTTGTGGCAGATTAATCATATGCATGCGAAGGGTTTCTTGGTTTTCTAGCTCTAATGCACAATTCTCTCTCCTGCTTTGATTCTTCTGTTTCCAATGACATCTCTCAAAGAAGAACAATCCGCAGAACAACTAGAACCACAGAACAATAATAAAAAAATTAAAAAAACAAACTTGAGTGAGGATCCGATTGTGTTCAAGTTTCTCCATGAATCGACCACCAACTTCTCTTTGCAAAACATCATTTAGCAAATTACCAAGAAGCTTACAGTCATCATCATAGCTTTGAAATGAGATTTCCTCAGCTATATCATTTGTTGTGTCCATCATTTTTTCTTTTTTTCTTTTTAACTATAATCTCTAAAATAGAGCACACCACTTTTATACATGTTAATACCCAAAACCAACAACAAAAACAAAAATTAGGTGGAATGGAGCCTAAAAATGGCGATTTTTATTCTTGTATTGTGTGTTTCTGTATTGTGCACGGAGTAGAGGTGGTGGCACCAGTGACTTTTAGTGGAAGAAGAAAGAGTCCTCTGGTGTTTGTATCAATCAAGTTGAAGGAGATTTAAGGAGTAACCGACACGTCAACAAAATCTGTCAATTTTGACTGCCTAGGACTAACAGTGCAAGTTTTAAAAAGTTAATGAACTCAATTGAAACTTATAGGATTTAATTGAAAAAATGGCCTAACTTTTAGGACTTACGGAGTCATTATCCCCTTTGAATGTTTAAAATTTTAATTTCATCAATTTCACTAGTCCTTTTTATTTTTTAATATGAAAAATCATCTGTGCATTAACTTTTACTCACACATATGAATTTTATTGTGTTAGTATTCCACATTTTGTGGGTACATTTTAGTTCATTGGCGAGCTTTCAAAAAAAAAATAAAAATCATTGGGACTAAAATTAAAATTCTGGGTGTTGTAAATGACAAATTGAATATTTGGAACAACAAGGAGATTTGATTAAAATGTTAGCGATGGTAAATGCAAATTACTAATAATTTTTTTTTAAATCTAATTAGTTGTAGAATGTGTGTGTTTGGATCATATAAATTAATATGTCTTTACAAAATTATCATAATTTTGTAAAGAAGTGTGTCTTGTCTCTAATTTCAATGGAAAAAAAAATTCCCAACATCATAATTTCAGTTTCATTATACTCGACAAAGTTTGGCAAATTGTATACATAATAAGTGATATTGCCCGATGAGCAAGCCATTTTGGTACCAAAAATAAAGCTAATAATCTTAAATCACATAGCAAGTGAATAAGCTATGAGACGAAAAGCTTGAAAAAAGAACACTTGTGAACAATGCATAAGGTGACTGACTTTGAATAATCTTGCCTAGATGCTTAATTATATGTTCAATCTCCATTACATTGCATTAATTGTTACATGAATCAAACAACATGAAAAAAAAAAAGAGCAGAAAATGTTTTTGAAAATTTATAAAAGAGTAGTCTATTGGTAATTTTTTTTAAGGACATCCTGAGTGTACGGTTTGATTTCTGCTGTCGTCAATTTAAAGGAGAGAACTACCTCTGTTATGCAGTCCATCAAAATTTAGGTCTATTAACCAAAAAAATTTATAAAAGAAAATTTTATATTATAATTTGTGTTTAAGTTCAAAATGAGAAACAAAAGAAATCTCTAATAATCCTGTATTATGTAGAGTGATATTGAAGTAATTCAATTATTGCAAGCTTAAATTAGAACACTAAGCACAATGCAATGCATGAAAAGACGTTAAGCATTCAGTTTCAACATATTCTTTTGTACTCCATGCACCTTTGCTTAAATTCTTCCATTTTCCAAGCCTTAAAATTTCAACAAAGTGCTATGCATGCAACACATTTATATATATATATGATTTAATTTTTAATTTTTGGAGGAGATTTCCAATGATGATCACTAAGATTCTTATGCATATAACTTTTCCTGGAATTAAGCTTATATTAATTTGCTAATCTATCAAGCCTGTACCAATGCTTTTGACCATATACTTTTGTGTCATTGGGATCCCCTCCTCCGTATATAACATCCAACAATTAAAAATAGTTTTCAGTTAAATGATTATGTTGGCTTATATTGTGGGACATTTTTCTCCCTTTTTTTTAACAGTGGCATAGCCTCATGTGCCCTTTTTATTTATTTATTTATTCCTAATATGGATTTGCCATATAAAATAAAATCAAGGAATAAGTTTAATTTCTATGGTTTTGCATTTAAAAAAAAAATAGTTCTGTAGTTTTTTTTACAACATTTAAGTATTTTATGTTTTATATTTTTTTTTACCATTCTAAATAATATTGTTCAATATCTGTACTTTAATGTTAAAATAATGTGAATATCTTAAATAGTAAAATCAAATAATGAGCAGTATAACATTCAACTAATTACAATAAACTTACATTAAATCAAGTTTACATGTATTTTTAATTTTATTATGAATTAAAAATAAATTTATAATATATTTAAAAATAACTAATTAATTATATTGATCATAAATCATTTATCAAATAAATTTATCATTGAAATTTAATATTATATGAATGCTTTCTTATCAAATAATAATGATATTAATTTATAAGATACTAAAGCATAAGAAATATAGTGCACAGGTAAATACTGCAAAAAAAAAAAATCACAATTCTAGTTTGGCCAAAAGGTGAAACTATAAGATCAAAATTGTACTTACCCTTATGTTCTTCCATGGCTTTTGATATAACTAAAAATTAAGTCATAAAAGTTTAATATTCAATCTAGAGAATTAAAAAAAATAAAAAGTTTAAACACTAAATTTAAATAATTGTTCAACAGCTTTTTTTTTTCTTTTTTTTTTTTTTAAAGATGAGTTGCTGAAAAGCTAATGATAATATTTCACTTGTACTATTTTAATTACAAAATTTAAGTTAAATGTTCTTAATACACATTTTAATCGATAAATTGATTTTTTTTATTTGAAATGTTAACTTATAATAATTGAAAATATTAAAATTTCGTAGTTAAATGTATTAAATAGAAATTGTTAAACTAAATATTCTAACACTAAATAGTTTAAAGTAATTCTTTATTTGAGTAAATATTATGTTACTAAACCATTAGAAAATAAAGAATTGTCAAAACTTTTCATTTTAAATAAATGTTAACTTGAGTTATATCTTTTAAAATTTTATATTTTTCATTCAAAGAAAAACAGAATAAATTTTTTTTGATGAAATCCTATATTATATCCTAAATTATGAGAATTTTATTATATTAATACGTTATTGACCGATTAAAATTAAAATAAATTATTTTAAATGAAAAATGAAATATAAAAGGTAAAGATACACATCGTTGAACTTTCAAAACAAAATTTTGATGAGAAATTATGCTTCATGAAAATTGAAGAAAATTAATTGAAATATGTGATGAATTCATTTCTTTGTCCATTTTTGCCCATTTTCATATCATTAGGCATGCACATTTTATAATTGCATAAATAATATAGTTATACATGAAAAAAAATTTACACTATCGATCGTGTATAATATTTTAGTCAGATCTGTTTCACTTGTATAGTTTATCTACACAGCTTGTATTAGCTTGTATTGTATATCAACATAGCTGCCCCTTATTATTCTGTTGTAATTAGTTACAAACTCATAACAAATAGCTGTATATATTTTCCACGTCAATGATAATACAAACTGAAGCTTTTCATGCTGCTGAGCCTTTCACATGGTATCAGAGCTTGATACGATTTAACAACCTGCTTATATATTTTTTTTTGTTTCTCGCTGCTACATCATGGCTTCTGATAGTTCTTCTCAAACAACACTTACAAACTCCTCAAACTCTTCATCGCCTTCTATTTTTCAAGTCTCAACTTTACCCAATGTTGCTACTCATCTACCGATTAAGCTCAATGCCTCCAACTACTTACTATGGCAGGCACAAATCCTTCCTCTCCTCAATAGCTATGACCTCTCCAAACACATTGATATGAATCCAAGCCCAAGTTCATGGCCCAATAACTTCCAAGTGAGCAATGATGCATTTAAAGTCCAAGAAGGCCCAATGACAAGATCAAAATCAAAGAAGTTGCAAGAAGCTTTAAGTGGACTCATTCAAGAGATATGGAAGGCCCAACACCAAAATACAATTCTAATTAATGAAGGACAAGTGGAGGCCCAAAGAATTATATTTACATCATCAAATCAAGTGGAAAATGCACCAACACCTTATTCATCACCTGATGCCTTTTTTTGATATTTTGGGGAGTTACAAAGAGTGTTAATGCAAGAAATAACACACTTCTACAACCTAAAACATTTTCTTAATTATTTAAACAGCATAATAAATTAGTAAGAAACATCTTTGAATGTATTAA
>CATIWK010549725.1:0-11236 GCA_949634005.1 Mallotus japonicus
AGGTGGCATTTTTGGACAGAGGTAGAGTGCATACCGCCATTTGCAGTGGCGGAATGGCCATTCAGCCAGCAGCAATGGCGGTATGCATAATTTCTTTATATAATTTTGGTCCATTCCACCTAAGGGAGTGGCGGAATGGACACATATTCTAGCTGCTCCCCCGAATTGACACTGATTTGACCATGAAGCAATAATTGTTTAATAATTATGTTAACTTTTCTAATATTATAATTAGTAACTAATTATTGGATTATGATTATGTTGATTTTAATAATACTTAGTCACTTATCATTGTGCAATGATTGTTACTAATAATAATAATAACAGTGATAATAAATAGTTGTGGTTATTTCATTTATATGTTTTACATAATTTAAGTAATTTATAATAATAATATTTACATAGCTTTAAATATTAAAATCATATGAAAGTTATTATCAATTTTTATGATTAATAATAAGAGTACAAAATATGTGGAAATAATTAATTAAAAAATAAAAAAATTTATTATTAGTAATTAATTTATTAAAAATAGTTAATTAAAATATAAATAAGAATCATTATTAATAATAATATTATTTATGATATTTGTGTTGTTGTTGTTAAATTATTATTATTATTATTAAATGAGAGGATAAAATGGTGAAAAGAAAATAATAATGATTAATACGTAATAGTTAGTATTAGAACAAATAAAAACTAAAGGTGGAAAGCAACAAATGAAAATAAATAAGTCTCATTTTCCAAAAAAAAAAAAAGAAAAAAATTAGGTGTCACAGGGTCTATGCATATGAACTCTAGAGCGTAACCCCAAATTCTGATAGCGAGGAACCCGTGCAGAGCTCATATCAATGAATTGAGATCCACCACTTTGAGAATCACCACCATCATCATCGTCGTGATCATCAAGGTGATCGTCGTCGTCATCATCATCAATATTAATGTCACGAGGTGCGTACATATTTGGATCAGTTGGAGGTGTGCGATGTGATGGAGTTGGCACTTCATTAGGTTGAGGGTGCTAAATGCGGATAGAAAATTTTGAGTGGAAGGAATTGATGGAAATTGAGGAGTTTGTAGAACCAGAGCCATTTGCGATAAATTCAAAATAGAAGTAAATGGAAGTTGAGTGGGATGGAAGTCTGGGAATTATGAGGTGATAGAGGCATAGGGAGTGTGGTATGATGAATAGGGAAAAGATGAAGAAGAAAAAGGTAATTGGGTAGGAGGAGTGACAGCTGAAGCATAAAAAATGGACCGGATGGATAAGTAAAGGAAAAATGAAGCGGAGGAATGAATGAAGTACTGGATTTGGTATGAATGGCAATTCATGTGACTTCGGCCAATAATCAGGATGACCTAAAGAAACAAAACATGTTGACCAAAATTTTAAGTTTTCACGTATGGAGAGGAAGGAAGTAATAAATTCTCTTTAATTAATTCCATGTGTCAAACAACTGGCAATGGTATAAGAACACGAAATTTTGCTTTATTGGAACTTACCACGTATGCAGCTTTTTTATTTAAGATTGACAACTTGTTTGCGATCACCTTTTCTGCGTGCATAGTTAAAAACAGTCGTTATTTGAAAGATTATATTCTCTTCATCATCTCTTTGCACGACATGCCCATTTGCCTTATCAATCTGATGTTTCAGTATTTCTACACATGTTGGTGTCCATAAAAAGTCATCATTCAACGTTTTTGTATATTCAGTTCGATACTGATCGAACATATCAACCAACTTCAGAAACATTTGCTTCATCATTGTAGTCATAGGCATCAATCTAATACTCTTGAACATGGCGTTGACCGATTCAACATAGCTTATAATCATAACACCATGAAGATGACCAGCATCATACAATAAAGTGTATTTCTCCTTTCGAATTTTATTAATCAATTTTTTTTTACTCCAGATGTCGAAGCTCTACTTTGTTCATCCATCTCATGAACTTTCTTTTCTGGAACTCTCAGCCTGTTTTATCAAGTATGTTCTTTATGGCACCATTTTTAAACTGTGTTGTAATTACTAAGCACATGACGTAAACAGTATTGATGTAGATTAGCACGCCACAGTTCTTGCTTCATCGCATGCTTTATTCCAATATGACGATCATAAATGATACAAATATTATCTCTCCTTTCACAGCAACAATATCACAACATCTTCATGAAGTACAACCAATTTTCTTTATTTTCTTTTTTGACTAAAGCAAATGCTAATGGTAATATAGCATTATTCCCAACTGCTTCAGTACCCAATAGTATATTTCTATATTTACCATATAGAAATGTGCCATCCACATATATGACAGGTTTGCAATGTTTGAACCCATCAATACATGGTTTGTATGCACAGAGCATTCATTTGAATTATCGAACCCCTTCAACAAGAACGTGATTTTTCAAATGTGCCTCCCATTAATTATACCAAAAAGAACAAGGATTAAGTGTCACTGTAGCATGCATGAAGTCACAAAACATTTTATATGAAGTATCCCAATCCCCTGACAAATTTACAATTTCCTTATGTTTAGCTTTTCAAACTTTTTTATAGGTCGGCGTGATACTAAACCGTTCCACTAAGCCGACAAGTAATGCTTTAACCTTAATGTCAAGCTGCTCCTGTAACATTGCTTGTATGTATGCGACTATCAGATTGGAGTTAAAATTCCTATTATCTCAACTCTGTCCAAGAGCACTATAAGTGTGGGGACCATTGTACCTCGTTATTTGCTAAAGTCCACTTCTCTTCATCTCTGTGGCTCTTACTCTCCATTCGCAGCCCAGTTTGCAAACTAATGTTATAGTATTAAACCTAATTTTAGAACTTCAAAATTGTTACCCAACTCTCAAAGAATACAACTTGCAAGCTGTTTTGTCTGCCTCTCTGAATTCAAATAACTTCCCCTTTGCCAGTTCTTTTGAGGGATCCCAGAACATATCATCTATATTCGAGGGATTTCTATTAACATATGTTGAAATATGATAAAAAAATTAAAAGATGGATGTAAGAATGTTATCCCACATTGAAAAGAAGAGAAGGAAGAGGGGGTTAGCTGGTTATAAAATAAACTTCTTGCTTCCTTTGTTAAGTGTGTCAATCACCATTAATATTTGATGTACCATGGAAAACTATTAGCTATACTAGTAGAGAATTTAAGGGAAATTCTCTTAAGTGTACTTGAGCTTTTGGGTATGTGTGAGAGTTAAATATTTTATAGTGTAGCTGTAATATTTTTTCACATAGTGAATATTTTTCTCTTAGTTGTCTTTTGACAACGCCCATGGTTTTTCTCCATTTTAGAGTTTTCCATGTTAAATATTTTGCATTTCTCTATTTTATTTTATAAGTATTTTTCTTCAATTTGTGATCTAAAGGGGTGAAGGGATTTGTTGGATTGTAAGGGGCTAATTTTTCCCAACAAATGGTATTAGAGTCGATGGTTCGGTAAGGGACGAACTTGATGGCGGTGTAGGAATTGCTTTAAAATTCTTAGTATGCTCTATGGTTGCGGCTTTATCCAATCTTCCATATCAAAAAAGATTTTTTAGAAATTGTTGTAATCCAACTGGAGGTCTTTTAAACACAGTATTATGTTTATTGAGTGTGTTATTGTGTAAGTAAGTACAGCCAAGAAAGTTTTGTCACAAAGGCTATAATCGCCTAAAAAAGTTGGGACTTAAGTGGTACCGTTTGTGTCCCCCCAATCTCTCCCGGAAACTTTCTTAGTGTATTTTGTAGACACAATTGTTCACTCATTATTCATGCGTGAGGTCATTGTAGCAGGAAGTACTGTTCAAGTATACGGAGATACTGTGCATTGTTGAGCAAAAATGAGCTTTAGATTTGATATTGAGAAATTTAATGGGAGAATGAATTTTGGGTTATGGCAAGTATAAGTCAAGGATATACTAATCCAGTCTGGATTGTATAAGGCCTTGAGAGGAAAGCTAACTTCTTTGTCTAAAGGAAAGGAGCCAGATAAATTCGGTGACAGCAGTGAAGGCAGAGGAAAATCCAAGATGAGTGAAGAAGAATGGGAGGAGCTAGACATGAGAGCAGCAAGTCAGATTCATCTCTATCTAGCCAAAAATGTTCTTGCTAATGTTGCTAGATGGTCATGAACAAAGGAGCTTTGGGAAAAACTGAGGAAATGTACCAGGCTAAAAGTCTTTCAAGTAGGTTATATTTGAAGGAGCAATTTCACAAATTGTAAATGGAAGAAAGTACAAAAATTTCTGACCACCTTAGTGCACTCTATGGGATTGTTTCTGAACTGGAATCTATTGGAGTGAAAATTGATGATGAAGATAAAGTGTTAAGACTTATCTAGTGTCTTTCACTTAGTATGAACACATGCAAACCGTTTTAATGTATGGGAAAGAGAATGTGAATTTTTCAGAAGTGACAAGTAAGCTAATTTTTGAAGAAAGAAGGCTGAAAAATGGAGAGAACAAGTCTTCTGAAAGTACAACATTGTCGGTTTGTGGAAATGAGAAGAAGAATAAAGGCTCCAAAAAGAAAATTATTTGCTGGAGATGTGGGCAACCTGGAAATATAAAGAAGGATTGCAAAAATGGTGGAGCTAATTCAGCTAATGGCTCCAAAAGTCATACTAATATGGTCGTCTTTGAAAAAGAAAAAGATGAACTTTTTATATAAGGAAAGATATATATCCTCATGGCATGATAGCTACAACCTGAGTTGCCTTGGAAAAAAATGTATGATAGGTAGCATGTCCATAGTTTGCACACGGGCATTGGTTGACAGTTGATGCAAGGTGTGTGGTGGAATTGATGTCGATGGCCAATGAACTTCCTAGAAAGTTAACATTGGAAGTTGCACCATAACTTATTAGCAATTTTTCGACATGAACTAGCTGAGGTGAAAATTCTTGGGGTTGGTAAATTCGAAGTGTGTATACTCTTATGGTGGAGTATGACAATTCTTGTTTTTTAGAATTGTGACTGTCATAGATGATGATGTTATTGAGGTAGCTGTTGTTCTTTTAATTTTTTAATCATAGTGGAGATTGTTGAAATATGATAAAAAAAATTAAAAGATGGATGTGGGAATGTTATCCCACATTGAAAATAAGAGAAGGAAGAGGGGGTTAGTTAGTTATAAAATAAACTCCTTGCTCCCTTTGTTAAGTGTGTCAATCACCATTAATATTTGGTGTACCATTGAAAGCTATTACCTATACTAGTAGAGAATTTAAGGAAAATTCTCTTGAGTGTACTTGAGCTTTTAGGTATGTGTGAGAGTTAAATATTTTGTAGTGTGGTTGCAATAATTTTCCACATAATGAATATTTTTCTCTTGGTTGTCTTTTGACAACGCCCGTGGTATTTCTCCATTTTGGAGTTTTCCACGTTAAATGTTGTGTGTTTCTCTCTTTTATTTTTTAAGTATTTTTATTCAAGTTGTGATATAAAGGGGTGAAGGGATTTGTCGGATTGTAAGGGGCTAATTTTTCCCAACAACATACATATCCTCAAGATTGACACGTTAAAATTGCGAAGGAATGTCTTTATTTAACCCTTCAACTAATGCCTCCATCAAAGCATCATTGTTAACTTCGACATCACCATTTACATTACAATCATCATCATCATCATTAGTCTCATCATTATCTTCATCAAAATAATGCTCCTCATCCTCCTCCTCAACATCCTCATCGTTGTCTTCAAGTTCTTCCTCCTCTTCCTCATCAACTTGAATTTCATTAGGATTATATCCTGATGAACTAGCTTCTACACATGGTACATGTCTCACTATACCCTTGCTAAATTCAATATACAGTTCAATTGTGAGCCAACCCGTAAACTGCTTAACCATTTCAAACATCTTCCTAACATCAAATTCATTTACAATTTGTGTAAAACCAAATACCATATTTTGACCAAATCCCATGATTGGATGTCTAAATAAAATTCTATTAATAATCCCATCATCACTTATTCCTATTACATTTCTAATTATATTATGCAACTAGTGAAGACCAAAATCATCATTAAAATCGACCATTCTGGAAGATGCATTTACAACGTTCGGACCACACTCAGTTTCAATCAATTTACCACCCCAATATATTATAAGAGCTCATGCATTCGACATTTCGGCCTAATAAAAATACTAATCGCAATAAGTTTTTCATTATATGTAGCGCAAAATAAACAATTTGTTTAACTATCATGGACGACATATAGAAAATGGAATATTGAAAAATATGATACACAGTTATATAAGAACATACCTCTAAAAATGTTCAATTTCATCTGCAAAATATTCACCTTCCCTCCTAATAACCTATAAAACCATAATAACATTTAATTAAGCATTTTTCACTATTTTTAAAATTTTGTACAATTAAATTCTCTCTTAACATAAGCTATAATTGATTAGCATCATTTAATATTTGCAACCAATGAAAGCAACACCTCATAAATATTTTTAAAAAAATTTTGCAACCAATAAAAGCAAGTAATTCATATTTAATAAAGCTAAAATATTTATATAATATTTCGAATATTCATAAACTAATTACAACACCTGATAATGAACAGGAATATAATTAATGAACTTATGATAAAGTTCATATGACAACTCGTACTTGCGATTAGGTGTCAATGTAAAATTTGACCTAATTCACCTCCCACTACGAAATTTATAACCATTAGTGTATCCCTTGATACTATCTGAGTCACGGTATAAATATTGAAGTACAAATTTTTTTACAACTGATTTATACTTTTTAATGCTTGGTTCAGTCTCCCAAAGATAATCGATAATTCGTTTATGGTGAAATTCAGGCAAAACCGAATGCATAACTTTGTATTTACTGTAGTCTCGTATTACACCATCTTTCCAAATGATTTGTTAGATTCTTGAATGCACTTGAATTATGTAAAGTATCAAATCTTCAAAATTATAAGGACTACAATTAACATTCATTTTGATTTTTTTTTAAATTTTCAATCATTTTGTCAACTTTTTCTTGGTGTGCATGAGTTTTGATCACCATAAATTTTCTATAACAAGTTATGTTATGCTGTAACAAAAAAAATATATTTCAATCAGTGTGTATATATATATATATATTTTTTTTTTGTTTTCTAAAACAAGCCATTTTTTATGATAGAAATATAATTTATTTCTTACATAAAAAATTATGTAAGAAATATAATTTAGTAAGTACATAAATGATAAAAAGTTAAGAAACTAACCAATTTTCTTGTTACTAACTATGTTTTTTTTCACTAACTACGTAAATAATTTTTTCAATCAAAAAATTTAAATCTAACAAAATATAACAAAACTTACCCATAATCAACATATTAAATAAAAAAAATTACATATTTTTACTAACTACCTAAATACATATTTTTTTTAAAAGGAAATATTTTTACGAATAACTACTTACATATTTTTACTAAATAATAATTTTTATGAATAACTAATTACATATTGTAACTAAAATGTTTCATCAAAAATAATTATAAAAATAATTTTTTAACTAAATCACATTATTATCTAAATAAGACATGCTATAAATAATCAACATATTAAAAGCATGTATGTTTACACAACATAAAATCAAAAAAAATATAAGACACTATATAAAAATAATAACTAAAAATATTTTCACTAAAGTATTTTTTTTATAAATATATATTTTTTTAACTACATGCTATAAAAATATAAATTTGATTAACTCAATAAAAAAACTTATATAAATAAGAGATGATATAAATTTTTCTTTTTAACTAATTAAATAAACGAATTATATATTTTTACTAACTACCTAAATACATAATTTTTTACTAATTTTTGTGAATAACTAATTACATATTTTTACTAAATTTCATTTTTATGAATAGCTAATTACATATTTTTCTTACTAATTACCTAGACATTTTTCATTATCTACATAAATAAAAATGTTTCACTAGAAAATAATTATAAAAATATATTTTTTAACTAAATCCAAACTATATAAGACAATATATAAAAATATTAACTAAATATTTTTTTATTATTCTTACTATCAAATTTATAAAAATATAAGACAATATATAAAAATATTAACTGAATATTTTTTATTATTCTTACTATCAAATTTATAAAAATATAAGACAATATATAAAAATATTAACTACATGCTATAAAAATATAAATTTCATTTACTACATAACAAAACTTATATAAATAAGAAATGATATAAATTATTCTTACTATCTAATTAATTAACAAAAAAAAATAAATAAAAAATAAACAAATATTTTAACAACAATTATATCTACCAAAATATCCATAAATGAATTAACAACAATTATATCTAACAAAATATAACAATTTTTTTTCTACTAAACAACATATTAAATAATTTTATTATTAACAAAACATACCTTTTTAACTTTAAATTTTCACCTCCTATCACCTTACAAAAAAAAAAAAGAATAAAATAAAAACATATAAGGTAATAAATATAAAATATTGACTAACTATATAAATAAAATTCTGTAATAACTAAAAATTTGCAACTCTAACTAATTACATTATTTTTTTAATTAACTTTCGAATCTATTTTTTTTACCTAAATAAATAAAATTTAATACATTTCAAGATAAATGTATAATTTTTTTTTAACTAAAAAAATAAAATTCAAGAGCATAACAATACATTAGAATTTACCTTTATATATATATATATATAGGAAGGAACCCGTTCGAATTTGCTGCAGAAATCTTTAAGCTAAAAAAAAAAAAAAGTTTGGCGAGGGAGAAAGAAGTTTTCAGTGTAGGAGTGTAGTTTTTCCCTGCTGAAGCCATGTATTTAAGGAGAAAAATTTTCACCCATTCCGTGAATCTCTGTCATGATGGGACGTGGCGACAGGGCGTTGGGAAGGAGCGAAAACAGTGGCGGAAGGCGTTAAGGCTGCTGCTTCGTCTTGGCTTGTCTGCTGCTGCGTCTTGTGTTGTCTCTGCGTCTCAAAACAGAAGCAGTGGCGAAATGCATTAAGGCTGCAGCGAGCAGTCTTGTCTTCTGGCAAGAAATTTCTTTTTCTCATTCCTCCATTTTCAATATTATGCCGTGTTAAGCCCATAAAATGCGCATATAATTATGCCTAAATTATGATAATATTATGCTTTATTTGTTTGAGCAGGTGCTCATTATTGATCATGCAGATGTAATAGCAATGCAGATGTATTTCAAGAATCTTATTACACCCATCTCAGGCATTTTAATTTTGTATATAGTGTTCATTTCATTTTCACAGGGAGTATTTTATCGCAGATACTCAAAACATAGGTCTGTCAAAGATAGCCATTTGATTAGTTTGTCAAATTTGGGATGAAATAGGCTATCAGAATCCATGTCGTGTGCCAATTCAGCATATGCACATGCACATGCACTTAAACTCTCAGCCCACACTTAATTAGGATATTTATCTAAAATTGCAGGACTAGGATCTGTTTATTTAAAGTAATTCACAAAATTTATAACAAGCTCAAAGTTCAAAATTTAGTTTTTTTTTTTTTTTTTTTCATATCGCCTTAACATAAAATGGCTGTTACTGTCGTTTTAGACACCATGTTAGATTGATGAAGAAGATTTAACCTCAATTTAGTTGAGAATCTTCACAATAATCAGAACGGCTTGTTTACTGTTTAGGTATCTGGATGGAAATGCAAGATTTTATCGGCAAACAATTGTTTTAGGCCATTATGTTAACCCAGGTAATTCCCTTTTTTTTTATCTGATTTTTCTTTACATTTGGGATTCTCACACTTTTGTTAATTTGTTAGAAAATCAGTGCTCTATAGTGCTGTATTTTTATTTGTGCAACTCGTTGAGCGTGAAGATTGAATCATTTTTTTTTTCCTGTGAGTGCATTGCGTCAGTGCTGCCGTAATTTGTGTTCTTATGCTTTATTGTTTCAGATATTAATGCTTCATTCAACCATCAATGTGTTAATTACAAAGGCAAGGTGAGTTTGCTTAAACCCTAAATTCCTACTTCCAGAGTCAGAAACTTGAGTTTGTGGAGAAATTTAGATATTTAATTGTTGGAATTATTTTATGGGAAATTAATTACTGCAATTTACTGAAATGTCTAAATGGTTAATAAAAGGGTAGTGGGGGTGGGATTGGGAGGCTCAATAGAAAGGGTCTTTTTCAAAAAGAGAGACAAACATATGCTGTTTCTCTTTTCTTCTCCTCTCCAATAATTTGCCTTCTATTTGTCCTGTTGGTGGCAAACCAGATAAAAGTCAGAACATAAGTCTGTTAGTTGCATTTGTTGAAGTGGAGTATGACTCTCAAAAGCCTGCTCATTTGCTCTTCTGCTACTACATTGAAGAGTCATATGCCTTGCAACTATGTCTAAAAATCCCATTAGGATCATGATTTGCTGACAAATTATTTGAACTAAGGAATGTTTCTGGTTCCGTGGATCTTAAATTGTGAACTTGGCTGTATTAGTTACTACTGAATTTTGTAAATTAGATTATAGAAACTTTCAGTGGTTGATGTATTAAGATAAAGAAATGCTCGATGAAGATAATAGGTGAAATCGAGAGAAAACCTGAGCATGAGCCCAGGCCTTAGGTTTCATGCATTTAAGGTTAAAAAAAAAAAAAATGAAAGCTTAATGAAGATAATAGGTGAAATTGAGAGAAAACCTGAGCATAAGCGTGGGCCTTAGATTTCATGATTTAAGGTTTTACAGCTATCTACTTTGCTCCTCCCATCTTCTTCAAGTCCTAATCATTTTCTGAGGCTCCATACTCTCAAATCATGGTTTTCTGCTACCAGAAGCCACTCCGAGGGTCCATACATTCATCTCAATTTTGACTCTTTTAACCCCGAATCCCCCTTGCCTGTTGATTCTCAAACTCTTTAACTTGGTAGTTGATAGAAAAAATTCAACTGGAAAAGAGTTGATCGAATAAGTCATAAAGTTTGAACATGACATAATAGATGTTGAACTTGCCTCCATTAATGATTTTCAATTCAACAGCTTTCAGATTTGCTTTATCATCAATGGCCCTTAAAATTCAAACTGATTGGGCTTAACATTTACGGTCTGTTGGTGAAATCCATGTTTCTTTCACTTTTGGACAGTGGTTGGCTATAGAAGCATTCTTGAAGGCTCTTTGTGGTTTTAGATACAAACTGATTTGTTATCTGGACAATATATTTGTCCAAACAATGATTTCAATCA
>CATIWK010550055.1:0-15054 GCA_949634005.1 Mallotus japonicus
AGAAACAACATGATTGAACAATATAAGGATGATATAATCCATGCCTTATGTTCAATTAGGATATCATGTGATAAAAGGACTATAATACAAGCTGTGTATTAGGTTTTGTCGGTCATATAACTTGGGTAGTCATAATGTCTTGCTAGAGACCAATTATGACTTGTGGGCTAAAATGGAATTTTAGACCCACTGCCAATGTTGTGTGAACCTACAGGGTCGCACACTTAGAACAAGCCCTTTTGTCCTCCTTCCTCCTATGCTTCTTTTGTGAGAAACACTTAGAGAGAAATACGTGTTGTGAGACAACAAGGTTCTAGTAGACCTAATTCACTTTGGATCACTTTGTTCGTATGGATACCATAGAGGGCATGATCTTTTGGTGACATCTCAATCCGACTAAAGAACACACAAAGCTCGAGGTAGGGTGTCACCAGTGTGAACCCCCTCTCTTCCTTCCAACATTCTTTCCTATAAATTGTCTTGGTAAGTGTTTGGAAACCCTCTCAATCAATCTAGTTCGAATTATATGGATCACGAAACCCAACAGAGAGGGAGGTCTACCCGTTTTCTCATGTGCCCCAAAACATGAATTAAAATCGCCAATAATAAACCAGTCTGAGGAAATGAGAGAACGCAAATGAAGAAGCTCAAACCATAAATGTGGACGACTAGCTGATAACACATTAGCATAAACATAACTCAGAGTGACTGCCTTAAAACAAAAGGCAAATTCCACTGAAATTTGTTGATCCGAGTATGTGAGAACATAAATATTGCCTCCACCAATAGAATTAGAAACCAATAGCCATAAAGATGGAACACTTAAATCATTGCCAACTACAAAGGACATATTGATGGAGTGCCAAAAAGAAGAGTGGATGCTAGCAAAATCTACTTTAGGCTCTGCTAAACACAAAAAATCTGGTTTATGAGAAATACAAAAATTATAGAGGATACGTTAGGTAGCTGAATTCCCAATTCCTTGATAATTCCAATAAATGACTTTCATTAAAAGGATCAGGAGATGGCCCTAGTAACGGGTCTGTTACCAGTTAATGTTGACTTGGATTGTTTCTTGCGATGAGACACTTGCTGCCATTGGTCTTCGCATTATGCATCATCAGCCCAAAGACGCTTGCTGATTTCGTCCATTTCAATCAAAGCTTTAGAGAGCACTATATCTAACTCAGTAACTTGAGGTGAAGAAGCCGGCAGATTATCATGATCTGAATGCTCATGTTCTGGAATTACAAGGGCCAGGGTTGTATCGGGGTTCCCAAGCTCTTTAGGAGTCAATGAAGGATCTTCCGACACTGTATGAGGATTCTCATGGGGGGGAAGAGACCTCAATATAGTCCTCATTATGCTTTATGTCAGTCGTTTGAACCTGCTGCTTAGGCTTTCAGACTTTCCACGAGCGAGAGCGACCCCTTGATTATCGATCGGAATGACATTGTTGATGATCATTCTCTTTGGTCGATTGAGCTAGCTTGTTTTGTCGTCAAGTTGCAACGTCATGTCCAATTGAATGGCAGATGCTGCAAAATATAGGGAGATTTTCAAAAGAGACATCGACATCATACATAATACCCTGGCAATCAAGGAAAAGTTGATATAGCAAAGAAATTGAAAGATCAACTTTAATGAGGATACAGGCATAGTGACCAAAATCACTTTCAAGGGTAGCCCGATCAATCCTGACAGGAGTGCCAATATTGCTGGCGATGTCACATAAAATCTGTTGATCCCAAAGTTCCTATGGAAGGCGATGAAATCTTATCCAGACTTGGGTTATTAATATTTTTTGTTTCGATGGATCAAAAGCATAGGTCCATTGTTACAATCGAAGAGTGCCCGGTTTGAGAAATAAAGAGCCATGTCCCCACACCAACTCCTTATCCTGAGCTGAATGCAAGAGAATGTGGTAGAAACCACGTCCCAGGGATATTAAATGCCAAGAATTTTGAAGGGACCATATAGAAGAAAGCTTTTCCCTCAGTTTTGAGAGATTCCAAGGTAAATCGCCTGTATTCAGAATAATTCTAGCAATAAGAGAATGCTTGCATAGAGTCAAACGCTTATTGTATGCATTAGAATTTATTTGGATAGTGTGAATCGATCCTGACTTGGATACTGGAACATAATTGGCAGGCGATGAAAGCAACATAGTGATATCCTGACAAGCCGTAACAACAGCAATATAGGATTTTGGAGGAGTTTTTTCTTATAACACATCCTCCTATGGCAAATCTGAGACAGGTTGCGGGAATCTTGCGGTGGATAACATATTAGAATGACCAAAGAAAGTCTCATCGGACGTCTGGGAAGGCCGCCCGACGGCAACGGGGTTTTCAGGCGGCATGAAAAGCCACAGAGAAAAACCTTAATTCTTATTATTTCCTTATTTATTTAAGGTAAGAGTTGTTTTAAATAAATAAGAAATAATTCTAATTTTAGAATTAGAATCATATTTGAAATAGAAGTTTATACTTACCAAAATTGTTTTGGTAAGTAAAGGGTTTTTGAAAACCCTAGATAAGATGTCTATAAATACATCTCTATCTCTAGGGTTTTGTGTGGCATTATTATTCCTCCTCCTTCTTCTACTTCTTTTGTGAAAAGAAAAATACAAATAGAGAAAATAAAAAGTGAGACTTAAAAGGTGTTAGCACACCTATACTGTTTTGGATACCCTGTTCGTGTGGACACTGGTAGAGGGCGTGGCTTTATTGGTGGCGCTTCAGTTCGACAAAAAGGATACAAAAAGCTTAAGGTAGGGTGTCACCGATGTAAACCCCTCCCTTTCTTCTAACATTCTTGCCTTGAAATCATCTTAGTGACTTTTAGAAGCCCTCTTAATTGATTTAACCGAATTACATAGATCCTGTAAATGGTTTTCGTGATTAAAATTTTTAATTTTCACTGCGTTTTGCATCACATAAATCCAACAGCATCATGTTGTCACTGGTCATATTGTTCAATTTCAGTTTGAAACTGTTGCTTTGCTAGAATAGTATAAAATTGAGCACCATAGATCATATCCGTATCGAATACAAGATAATGGGGCGGTAGAAGCTATAAACAAGAATGTGAAAAGAATTTTAGCTAAGATGATGGAGAGTTATAAGGATTGGGCAAATTATCTACAGTATGCATTATGGGGATATAGAACAATGGCTAGAACATTGACTGGGGTTACCTTTTATTCTCCTGTGTATGGATGTGAAGCCATATTGCCAGTGAAAGTTGAAATTCAGTCATTACATGTGTTATTAGAGTCTAAAATTCCTAAATATCAGTGGGTGGAAAGCATATTGGCACAATTGACTTTGCTGGATGAGAAAAGGATGAAAGTTATGTACCATTCACAGCTGTATTAGAAAATGATAGCTTGGGATTATAATAAGAAGATCAAGTTAGGAAAGATGAAGGAGGGTGATCTGGTGTTGAAACATACAAAGCCAATCATAACTGATCCGCGAGGGAAGTTTAAGCCGAACTGGGAAGGTCCGTATTTGGTGAAGAAGTTATTTTTGAAAGGTGCTACACCCTTATCAAATCTGGAAGGCAATGAGTTCATGGAACCCATTAATCTGGATAAGCTCAAGAAATACTTTTTATAATGTCTCGCTAAGGAGAAAACCTAAAAAAGAAGTTGTCTAGACAAAAGTTAGAGATAAGAAAAAATAAAAAATAAAATAAATGTCACATCTGTGTCCAAGAAATTTACTGTCATTGTAAAATAATAATAATGATGATGATGATGATGATGATCAATTATGAGATTAAGTGTGTCTTGTGCCTATATTGTTTATGGTACTTATAAATAATGACGATAATAATAATATTAATTTTTGATAAATGCATATATATGTATATGTACATATATATGTGTGTTGGAATAAAAAAAAAGAGAAAAGGGGCCTAGAATTAAATTGTATATATGTGAACTTGAGGATTAGGACTTAATTGACATATTAGTACCTGGGGATAGATTGATAAAGAAGGAAATAAAAACTCAAGGATTAAAAAAAAGGGAAAAAAATAAGAGCTGGTGGAAATAAGGGGACTTAATGTATGAGTCATCAAAATGATTAAGAGGAAAATACCTCTCCTAAACCTTAGTTTAAAGAACAACATTTAAAAAAAAAAAGAATACAGTAAGAGAGGAGAGAAAAAAGTGAGATGGGCAGCAATTGAGAGTGAATCCTCTTGCATGTGGATGATAATAGCTCCTCATCACTTGATGTTTGGTTTTCAAGCAAGTAGTAGTGGTTTCTCTCATTGGAGCTGAAGATCAAGGGAGTAGAAGTGAGCAAATATAAAAAAAAATAGCAGAAAAGGGTTCTTGATTCAGGTGGATTTCAGTGAAGTTCTTAGCAAGGTTAGAAATATCAAATAATTTACAGAATTGATTTAGAGAATGAAATAGCTTTAAGTTTAGTTGCATGCATAGAGATATGAGGATAGAATCAAATCAGTGTTTTAAACTTGTATGTGATTGATGATTAGAACTTAGAGCATAGATTGAAAGTTGATTATGAATTATTGTTAGGAGCAGACTAGAACCATAGAAAAAGTGTTTGTCAAAGCAGTGAGGGAGGGAAAAGAGCTACACTTGATGATGAGTGAATCCCTTCTTCCTTACTCTGTTTTGATTACTCACTTTGCTTCAAGGACCTTCTTTTTAT
Source organism: Mallotus japonicus (assembly GCA_949634005.1). Lineage (NCBI taxonomy): Eukaryota > Viridiplantae > Streptophyta > Magnoliopsida > Malpighiales > Euphorbiaceae > Mallotus > Mallotus japonicus. Next base: position 4,692 of record CATIWK010550055.1, read on the forward strand.
TATTGTTGGGTTCAACGTTCTTGCTATTGTTTATCCTTGTTGGATTTTGGTTCTTGGTCAACTTGAGTTTGTTATTTTCTATGTTAGTTCTTTGAACTTTAATTGAACATTGTATCTTTAAAGTCATGACTCGTTGTTCCTTTTTGAATCGCCATGAATCCCCATTGCTATTGTTGTTCACTTTACACCATCATGAATTTTGCAACCTTACTGTCAATGAGTTTATGGCTATGTAACGTGGGGTAGCTGCTGATTGTCATGGAGAGTAAGTGTAGAGACAGAATTTAAACAAATTCCTAATGAAATTTTTTAAAAAATATATTAAAAATAAGTACAGGAAAGAGTGTGAGTTTGCTGCTGTGTAGCATGTGATTGGCTGCTGTCCCAAGTGAGTTTTGCAGCAGAATTTCATGAAATGGAAGTGAGAAAACGGTGTTTAAGTGATTTCATAATGGTGTTTTAAAACAATTGAAAAAAATAATAATATATAAGTAGAAGCTTGAGTACTTGCAGTCAAAGAACTCATTTAACAAATTAAGAATGTAGTGTGTATATATATATATATATATATATATATATACATATCCTTATGCTGCATACTTTATTTTGTTTTGAAAGTAACCTTCTTTTGCTGCTGAGTTGAGCTTTTAGTGACCCATGTGTCAACCTAATTTAGGAGATGCTCTTCTCTAATTCAAGTGATTTATGCTAGAGTAGTTGTCCCTTTTTTTTATGGTAAAGGTCCTAAAAAATAACTCCATAAGCCACTGATAGTGTAGCCGAGAATTTAAGGATTTGGAATTAAGTTTTATTCAACTTTGGTTCATGATCAAATGAGTTAGCAAATGCCATTTGATATGCTAAATAGTGGACATAAATTGAATTACGCCAGATAAGGGTAGAGTGATGCCATAAATTTTTAAGTTTTGGTAAGCATTAAACTAGCATATTGAGACCTTTTGAATTATAAGGTTTTGAGCAGTTTATTACAAACTTAAGAAGTAATCATCTGACTTTGAATTTAATTTGGGAACTTAATATATACATGTGTGTATAGTAAATTATCTACTAAATAAATTAAATAAATTACAATGAATTGAATTTTTAAGAACTAAATATAGTCCAGGATAATAAATTATTTTAATCAGGATATAATATTTTTAATTAAGTCTTGGCACTTCACTAATTTTAAAATAATAAATAAGGTTTATAATTTAATTTATATTCAGAAAGGAGTAACTATAAGAATTTAAGTTATAAGGCACATACTTCTGAATTATACATATATATGTATATGTACCACTAAAATTTAGTTCTCAAAAATATAATTAAATCTTTAGGCAAAATTATTAATGAAAGAGTGAAAATGTAGAAATTATCAGTAGAATTGATTGTGAAAATGCAAGATGTTGGGCTTAATAAATAGATATTTATATATAAGGGAAATGACTTGTCAAGTAAAGGAAAGAGTTGTAAAATTACACTCGAGTTTACATTATTGGGTGCATAACTTAATAATTATAATAAAAGTTATAATTTTAATAATATCATTAGTAAATACTATTTCCCTTAAATTTATAATTATTCTAATCACATAAAACATTATTTTTGATAATAGAAGTGATGAATATTAAATTATGAGGATCAGATATAAGTAATAGGTAATGCATATAAGGTATTTTATAAATGTCTCGAAGAATTATAATGAGTAATTTATGTAGTCATTTATATATAAATGTATGTTTATGGTGAGAAGAATATTTTTATTAAATATTCTAATATTTATGTGCATTTCAGTTAAAAGATTGTTTTATGTATTGAGAGACGTTTGAATTATAGAATGTTTGAAAAGAATTATCCTAAAAATTATTTATAAGAAATGTTTCAAAATACAAATGTCAATTTTAAGTATATTTTTGGTATATGTGAGTAACATATTTTAGTATATGAAAAGTTTATGGCAAGAATTTGATGAATGTGTTTTGAGCAGTAAGAGCAATGAGTAAACACTATATGTTGGTGATAGTAAGACCATGTCTGGGACATGGCGGGGTTGATAAGTGTGTATAGACAATCCCTAGAGCCGGATACACATTTGTCTTATAGATGTAAGACCATGCCTAGAATATATGTATAGTCGTTGCCTGGGGCTGGATATATATTTTATCTAAGGTTTGGCATTAGAGAAAAATTGACGGAAATGAGATATATAAATTTCTTGGCTTAAGTGCTTATCACACTTAAGTCGTCGTATGCATACTGACTTTATTATATTGCTTTCGGTGTAGTGCTAGTCCACACTATATCCGATGTCATTATTATATGTGTGTAGTTTACTCTGATACTGCTCCTATTATGAATTATTTCATGAAACTATGATTTTATGTTGCAGTAAGTAATTTTATTACGGTTTATATTATTGTAACCACTTGAGATTTTGAGAATATAACATTGTGGACTATTCTATATAAATGACTTGCTGCAAAATATTTTTAAGTAAATTTATATTAATTAATTTCTGAAATGATGAAAATTTATTTCATAATATAAACAAAGAAATACAATACAAATAAGTTATTGAAATAAATTGACGACCGAAGATAATATAAACCACTAATGAACTGTGAGTACATTTATATGAATCTAAGATCTGTTTCCTTCTCATTTTCCTATACTATTTATTCCTTTGTAGTTCACTCACTGAGTATTTCATCGGAAATACTCACCACTCTATTAACATAATTTTTATACAGTAGTTGCTAATGACTTGAGCATGGAAGTAAAGTTAAGATTTCAAAATGGTTGCTAGCAATTTAGTGAAAGTGCATGTTAAGAATTTATGTATGAGCTTTGGAAGCACAAGCAAGGGTTTAATCTAGTACCAAGTGTATTATGTAAGAAGGAGTGAGCTTTATACTTTTGGTATTTGGGTATTATAAACAATATTAATATATGTTTTGGATTTTAATGTCTATCTTGCCATCTTATATAAATATCTCAAATTATTTTGATTTATTTGGGCTAGTTATATTGCGTATTGTTGGATAGTTTTTTATTTATTTTAAGTGATAATGAATCAATCTTACCTATGAAGGTTAGTTTTAGGTAACATTCCTCCCCATAGGTATCTTCAATGTGCTATTATACTGTAATAATACACAGAGAAGGTGTCAATAGAAAGGGGAGTTTCAATAAAAGTCTTGAAAATAAAATAAAAGTCCTGCTAGATTAAAAACCTTGAAAGAGGTGGTCCAGGAAAAAATTAAGGACATAGTAAAGAAAAGAGAGAATATAAAATAGTTAGATGGAAAATTTATAAGGGAAGTCATCTAACAACAAAAGAAATATCAGAAGTGATTTATATGTACAGTTGTACTTAAATTAAATAAATAAAGTTCTCTTTTATTAATATCAAGTTGTGCATAAAATGCTTATTACATTTAAAGTAACTTGAAAGGAAATACTCAAACAAAACCAAGCTAAATCTAAGCTAATTTGCAGAAACTAAAGAATAAAATGCATTCTAGTCTTGTATTTTCCTTTTGCCTGAGTGTAACACTTGGACACTTGCTTTGTATAGCTCTCTGGTTTTCTGATTGTTAATGAAATCATCTTCTTCAGTCCTTAGAATGTGAATCCAACTCTTATAGTAGTCATATGTTATGATATCTCCATTGTGAGGGATATTTCTTTTGATGATCCGGCAAGGCCAAATCTGTGAGAGGTTGTCCAAGAAGTTTTGAGTGAGTAGTCTGGGCTCAAAACTGGGAACTGAATCTAAGATTAGTTGTTTCTTACCATATTGATGACACAGACATGCAAGATTGTAGAATGTTACTATTTTGAAACTAATAATAGGAACACAGGCAGTATATGATATAAGGGTGACGTGCTGAAGATCCACCATGGACAGGTCCATTGTACTTCGGTATTGGGAAAAAAAGCCAACCAACCCTACATATCAGTAGGAAGTGCCCGTAGTGGATGTCCTTACAGTTGCTTTGGTTTATATTTTAGGAAGTCTTTAGAAGGATGATGCAGTTTCAATTTCTCTTGAAACCATATCTGAAAGAGGAAAAGAGTAAAAAAAAAAGTGTTATTATTACCTTTAATAACAAAGGACTTCCAGTAAACCATTTGTTGACTGCAAAATTGTTTAGCCCAGAAATTGTTTAATCTAAAATGATGGGTAAAAGGTTCAGGCCAGACTTCACTTACTCCAAGACATGTAGTAACTAAAGATCACATTCACTAGAAGGAGAGACAAGCAAAAACTAGGCATACAAGTACAATGCGATCATGTGAGGCCAGTATATTTCCATACTACTGACAGCCATGGCAGTCTAAAGGAATGAGTCAAGAAAAATTTAATTATTAAAAAGGTGATGAGCAAACGAATGTAGGGGCAGGTTAAACAACAGTTCCATAAGCTACAGGATGACAGGTTGATCAGGGATATTCAACCACGGGACAACTAGTTGCCTGGAAGAATCCTCAGTGTATCCAAGGATTGCACCAAACTCTTCTGCCAGGGGTAGATTTCAAAGTTGTTAAAGCAGAACATATAGTCTTTAGATCCCAAAAGTTAGCCACATAATGGAGGAAAGGATAGTTAATGGTGAAAGCATTCAGGGAACGGAAGACAAATAAGTGGAAAGGTTCCAACATTTTCCAGTCATCCCTACTCAAACTCTTCAGAATAAAACATAATTTCTTCAAGGATTTCTCTGTCATGTTAGGTTAAGGGATCAATAATGGTGTAAAGGGTAGAGTATTGAATTAAATATGTTTAAATAAGAAACAAAGTCCTAAACATTTCAGGATTATTGAAATTGAAGCCGATAAGGCAGCTACCTTACCGAAAAGGTAACGCCTTAGCAATCAAAGGTGCCAATTTATGGAGTCACTAAGGCAACCTCTTGAATACAACGGTGTCGCCTTAGTGTAATGCTGCGACGCCATTTTGTTAAGGTAATAGCACAGTGCGCAGAAGGGGCAGTTGATATGCATGAAAGATAAATAGTGGATTAAAAAGGAGAAATTTTATTGTTGACAGAAGAAATAAATATGAGTTTTGCATCCATAAATAACCAAAGGTTCAAATTCACAAGCCAAAGAAAAATAAAAATATATCAGGTTAAAAATTCCCCTAATCTAAAAATTATCATCCTAAGACTCGATGGTCTCCTCATCATCATTACCGCTGCCATTAGTACTCTCACCATCATCCTCGTCATTGCCACCATCCTCATTATAACTGCTGCTACCTCCTCCATGATCCTCTGACTGGTCCTCCTTACTGCCTGACTGACTATTTTCACTCTCGGTAAGCTCAAAACCCTCAATTGATAGCGAAGTTCTTCAATCTGTGCCTCCAAGGATGCACTATGATCCTATTCAAATAGAGAAAACATGTAAGTTCACTCATGCATAACTATGCATACATGCTTACATATAGAAATAACACTAATTTACCCTCCATCGTTGGGTAACAGTCAATAGGTGATTGCAATTGGCTTTAACTACCCTATACAATCTCTCTCCCTCTTCTCTAGGAATCTACACAAAATATCTTGTTAGAACTAACATGATTTGCAGAAATAGAAGAAAAGAGAGACTAAGGGATGAAGGATCTCACATGAGTAGCAATAGGAGGGAGGCATGAAGGCATAAAAGTGTCATCAAACGTCAAGAACTGACGGGTCATCTCACTAAGAGGCATCCAATGTCATGTAAGGAGAGCCAGCAGGACCTGTCCTAGTATCAGAGGGTGTCACTCATGCTCTCTGTACATGTCTCTCTCTAGAGGGTGGAGAACGAAGCCTCACACCAGGTCTGGAAGCTGAAGTCTGTATGAACAAAAGGAAATATGTGAGAATTCCAATCAAAAGAGCCACAACTCGAAGCACTTACCCTAGCTGTAGAAGAAGTAGGAAAAGGAACGATTGTCTTAACAAGGAAATCCTTAGCATGAGCTCCAGCCAAAGCCTTATCCAACATAGGCTCAGCTGGCATATGGGTCTAAAACATCGAAGGAGGAGGAGACTCATGAATACTACAACTATCAGGACCTTGGTGCCACTCAAAGATCCACTCTCCAAGATACCACATCAGATAATCCAGTCCCCTGAGCAAAATCCTCCTAACAGATAGGGGCTTAGAATGAATTATGGCCTCAAACAACCATCACAGAGACCCTATAGATCGTGCACAAGCTATTCATGCAAGCATAAATGTAAGTTCCAATACACCATAAATTATTTATGCTTTCTTTTGGTTTTAGGTTTACCTCATCCCAAGAGAGAGGGTTGAGATATGAGCGGTACATATGCACACTCGCAAGATTATGGTGCAAGGTTCTGTTTGAGCCCCATCGAGCTAAGGCTGGAAAAGTTAGATTGCCAACTGTTAGTGATATGCACTAGGTCAATCATTTATGATTATGTATTGACTTTATCATTTTATTAATAAAGAGGCATTTCCATTATCATTTCTTTTTATGATAACTATATGAATAGTTAATTCTTTCTAAGGTCATCAAATATGTGACTTGATAGTAAAACCCTTAGATTAAAATATGAGTTCTATTCAAATTATCCCTAGCCATTTATTTATTGTATAAATATTAATGAATTAAGGCTAGTATGATGTTGACTGATGATAATGTTTTACTAATCATGAATATAAGATATTAAGTCAACTCATAGGTACATGTTGAGAAATCATGTACTGGATTGACCCACTATGAGAATACTATATAGATTATTGTCATAAGTATTTCTCATCACAATAATATTGTTTTAGTCCTTTGACCTTGAAATCACCATGGATTTCTACATAACTATTTTATGTTTTGACACATTCTAACATAGTCTTTAACCGGATGATTAAATAGAATGTTGTTGGATATGAAATGAGTTATGTGAGGAATATGAGTGATTGAGAAGGAATTTATCCCTCATTTAAAATGAGTCAGATATTTATGGGCCCCTTGATAAGATAGACTGAAAGGAAAATGCATGGCCATGCTGAAATGAATTGATAAAGAGTTATCATTCTCAGTCTACTTGGAATCAAGTCATAATATTATTGAACTGTATAAGGATGACAATCTATGCCTTATGTTCAATTAAGATATCATGTGATAAATGGACTATAATGTTCACTATTATAAGGTTATGTCGGATTATCGACCTTCACATAACTTGGGTAGTTATAATGTCTTGCTAGAGACCAATTATGACTTGTAAGCCTAAATAGGGATTTAGGCCCACTGCCAACGTTATATGAACCTACAGGGTCACACACTTAGAACAGGCCCAAAACGAACATGGGCTTATTAAGCCTAGTTAAACTCTTTAGAGATATATATATATATATATATATATATTTATTTATTTATGATAATTGTTATCTAAATAAATAATAAATATATTTCTAATTTTGTTTTTAAATAAAATTAGAATTAAATGTGGCATTTACCAAAAGGGGTTTTGGTAAGTGAAACCCTAATTAAGAATCCTATATATATGTGATGTTCTCTAGGGTTTTATACACGTCAATTTTGTGAGCCACCAAAAAAAAAATCGTTTGTCTCTCCATCTTGAGAAAACGAAAACATAGAGAGTTTATTTTGTTCTTAATTTTATGAGAAAATCAAGAAGTGTTAGCACACAGTTCGCTTTGAAGCAAGGCTGTTCGTGTGGATACCAGTAGAGGACGAATCCTGTTGGAGGCGTCTGAAATCCATTCCAAGAAAGCAAAAAGCTCGAGGTAGGGTGTCATCGGTGTGAACCTCCTCTCATCCTTCCAACAATCTAACCTCTTCATTCGATTGTGGTAAGGTTTTGAAAACCCTAACTAATCAATTAATCAAATTGCATGGATCCGGGTTTGAGAACGTGATAAAAATTTTTAATTTCTGCTGCGTTTTCTATCACAAAACCCAACAAGCGCAAAATCCACATGCATTGTAATAGAAGTACTAAGGTTGGGGCCAATGAATCATGAGCATTTTTGTTGCATATTTAGGCTTGTGTATATGGCATTTTGATGGTCTTTTAATGTTTTGTTATGGAATGGAATTGTATAGGAGTTGTGTATATATTTAAGCTTTGAAAGTGACTCATGTACTTGATGGATACTATGTGTTTGTAAAATGAAACTTTGAAGTTGGGATTAGTGTATTCCCAAATCAAATTTTATAATTAAAGAGTTGAATGATTTTCATAGTATTTTGTTTTAAAAATGTGTTTTATTACCAAATCATTTGATAATCGATCTTTTATCTATTGATATGTTTGAGGGGCTGTATTAGAAGTTGGGTCGTCACACATGAAGTGTAAATCCTAAACGCAATGCAATTGCAGGATGCCCGTCAAGTCCCATAGCTCGAAACTTCACCTGCGCTCATGGTTCATCATGTACCCCCACATAACCTTCCTTAACTTAACAAACAGGAAACTAATGAGGTGGGTCAGAAATGTTCTTTCCCGTTTATCATCCAAACACCTAAAGCATCAAAAGGAAAAACGAAAGGTTGTGTATTTTACAAAAAATTTAAGATGTATGCCATGGTTTTTTCTTTATGTTAATAATAACAATTCATTTGTATAATACAATGATATTATTGTTGGACATAGATTTATGGAATTCAAATTCGAACCTCTCCTTTCATATACTAACACTTTTATTACTAACACATTAACCATTTCATTTAGATAGAAAAAAAAATATTAAAAAAGTGAAAGTGGGTAATTCATATGTAATCACATATTAGATATTTGGCAGTCGCTGTATAATAAATTTTATATGATATATATGTTCATAATGCACCAGGAATGTATATATATATATATATATATATATATATATATATATATATATATATATATATTCATGTTTATTTGCACTAACAGCCGAATTCATGGCATACTAGGAAAGAGGGCATGTTCCATGACATTTTTTTGTTTAGTTGGTTCCTTTTTTTGTTTTATTATTATTATTATTATTATAAATATATATAAAGTATTTTAAATTGACAAAAACATATATAAAATTATTGTATCAGAAATGAAAAATAAACGGAAAATATTCTAAATTGACAAAAATATATACACAAAACTTCAAGACATTCGATGCATTAGAAAATGGAGTAATAATTTCATTTTTAAAATTTGTAAAGTGATTGGAATGCAAATTCTAAAAGCATGAAACTTAAAATATTTTTTATTTATTTTTAGTTTACTTTTAGTTTATTTTCCATATATAAACAATCTCATTACGTTTTTTTTTATCTTTGATTGAATAAATTATCATCATTACTATTAATTATTTTATTATAGGTAGTCTCAAGTCTGCATAAATACAACAAACATAAAAAAGAAACTCTTTGATAAAAACTACATTGTCATTAATAAAAATAAAAAAGTATCAAAAACTCAAAAAAAAAAAAACAAAATGATACCAGTTAAAATAAAAAAGTATCAGAAACCAAAAAAAATGAAAACAATACCAAATTATAAACGCAACATAAAACGGCAACATCCTCTTACTACTCAACAACACCAAAAAAACTTAAAAACATATTCATTTTTTTAAATTTTTTCTATTACTATAATTACAACTCACTTAACTTCAAAGAAAATGTCTTTAACTTATAGTATATTTTTAGTATATTTTGGTTTATTTTCAGTTTCCTATACAATAACAAAGGAGACTTTAAAAGATAGGCAAGTTTGTGCTCCTTAATCTGTGGAGGAGGACTGACAAAATCATCTTCAGCATCCTGCAAATACAAAATTAAATTAGAAACCAAAAAGCAATAAAAATTAAATTACAAAAAACTCATAACAATACATACCATATCAACACCCTTCACATTCTGTCCACCAAGACCACAAGAATGAATAGGAACAGAAACAAAAATAACATTTTCAACACCCTATTCAATAAAAAAAATACAATAAACAAAACATATAAAAAAAAAGTATTTCACAGAGGAATGCATGCTAGCCTCTTTTAACAAAATCAAATAAAAAATTGATTTAATGATGCTACTGGATTTTTAACTATTTTATTTATAGGATTATATAATTTTTTATTTATTTTGGTTTTTTGGAATTAAAAAAAAGTTAACATTTAAAAAATAATGGTAAATTTATTTAAAAATAAAGAGAAAATAAAAATAAAAAAGAAATTGTATTTCAGCATAAAATGTCAAAAAATTTATGAAATAAAATGCCAAAAAATATATAACTGCTAATGCTCCACTAATATAAAAAAAAGATGAAAAAAATAAGAAAAAATGAGAAAATAAAAATTCTGAAACAAAATGAAAATGAAAAAAAAAAGAGAAATAAAA
>CATIWK010550113.1:0-31349 GCA_949634005.1 Mallotus japonicus
GTTTGCCCTGCTAAGCAGATAGCTTATGTTTTGATACCCAGGGGATCTTCCTTGACATACAAGAGCTTTTCTCTCCTCCTTGTGCAAGTGTATATGTTTTGATTTTTGAATTTTAATGAGTTGTTTTAATGAGTTAAATAAGGGAAAAAGGTGCAAATACACCACTCAAGTTTTAACCTAAGTGCGCATTTACCATCAATGTTGTTTAGAGTTTTTTAACACCATTAACGTTACAAAAATGGTGCAAATAGCCCACCCCTTGACAGCCACGTTTTTTATCCGTTAAGTGGAGCTCATGTGGCATATGGGACCCATATATCAGGAATATTTTTGCTGACGTGAAAGAGTGGGTCCCACTCACTAAGCCAAAAACGTCAAATTCCCACAAGCTGGAGAGATGTTTTTTACATTAAGCCATGTTAATTCCCACAAGCTATCCCCACCTAAGGCACTCCTCTGTACTAGCACTCCCTTGGTCTTCATTGCCATTAAGGTGTCCTTCAAAAGCTCGTATAGGGATTAGGGGAACTAAAAGCTGTCTTCGGAACTAAAAGTCTTCCTCAACAGAACTGGCTCTTTCTTTTGTAATGTGAATCTCTTCCATCTATGGAGATTTCTTCTCCATCATCTCCTCCGTCCAATCCTACCGACCATGCAAATCAAAACGGTCGAGATTTCTTCTCCGTCGTTACTGAAACTAGTCGATGACGGAAAAAACCCAACAATAATCAAGAAGAAGAAGAAAAAGAAAGCCTTTAAAACCTGTACTATGACGTCGTCGTCGTCTTCTTCTTGCAAGTCTCTTCCTTCTGCGAATAAAACTGTACGTTTTCCTTGTAAACGTAGAAATTCTCAAGTGCATTTGGCTCCTATTTGCCGTCGTGTTGGTGGTCGTCGTGTCGGAGATAGCCAAATGAAGGCTGTAGCTCTCCCTCTTGGAATGTCTTTTATTACAATTGTAGCCCAGGTTCGTCCAAAGATTCAATCTTTCTTCACTTTTCTGGTTTGGTGTTGGTTTCAGTTATTTTGTTGAGTCGAGTTTTGTATTAATTGTTATATATTGTTTTTTTTTTTTGATATAAAATTGTTATATATTGTTGAAATTCATTATAAGTATGATTTGGTATTTATCGTAAGTGCATGGTTTCTGACCTCTTCCCTCTGATCCAAACAAACTTTTCTTAATCCCTGTACAAGCCTCAACCACATCTCCCCTATATCCTGTAACAGCTTTGCAGCTTCCTCCTCTCCCATGGCTTCCCTAGCCTCATGTGACCAGCCTCACAATTCAACTTCTAACATAAATGCCTAATTAATCTAAACCATTCTATTTATTCAATTATATTAGCAGCAGAATCATAAACGATGAACAATCTTTTCCATAACTTAAAAAAATAATCATTCAGAATAAAAACAAATGAGTTACATTCTGAACTGCTATTTTCTTTGAATAGAAGAGTGCAGATAGAAAATGCAAGAGCTCCTGTTTGTGGGATCAAAATGCAATAGCAGAGTCGACACTTTCAGAGCCAGAAACTCCACAGGGTTAACAAAAGTCGAACCGGGAACAAGAGGACCTAAAAATGCCTTCCCTGTCTCCGTATCAAAATCCTCTTTCACCACTCACAAATCCCCATCGTTACTCCCATCACCACTAGCTAGCATCGAATTATCGATTTTCGTAACTGAATCATCAAAAATTGAATCATTTAAAGAAGCTAAGGATGATAAAGATGAAGAAGAGGAAGAAGAAGAAAAAGATGGAGAACCCGGCGGTGAGTTGGAGACATTCAGCGACGCCGTTTCTGGTGCTGAAGCGTTGGAGTTCATTTCTTAGGGTTATTTGCACTGGTGATAATTGGATGGGGCTTTTGGAGGTGTGAGTCTATTGTGTGTTGGGTGAAGGTAGAGTAAGTAGAGGAGATTTCACGTTTTTTATTTGGGAATTTGACGTTTTTGGCTTAGTGAGTGGGACCCACTCTTCCATGTCAGCAAAAATGTTCCTGATATGTGGGTCCCATATGGCACATGAGCTCCACTTAACGGACAAAAAAACGTGGCTGTTAGGGGTGGGTTATTTGCACCATTTTTGTAACGTTAGTGGTGTTAAAAAACCCTAAACAACATTGATGGCAAATGTGCACTTAGATCAAAACTTGAGTGGTGTATTTGCACCTTTTCCCAAAAAAAAAAAGAAACGTTGCCAAAACTAAAAAATAGTTCCACCAGTTTGCAGCATCAGTCTCAAGAGGAGAAAAGTCCTTCCTTGCTCTTTAGCAGATAAAATATTTAGCCACAGGTGAAGAAAAGGTAATATACTACTATATTCTCCAAAACTAACTGAATATGATGCACCAATATTTTCAGCATCAGAATACATTTCACAATTCCAGCATCAGAATACATTTCAATATTCAGAAATGCCTAATATCAGCTATGCCACTGTCGTCTCATTCTCGGCGGCGACTTTATCTCTGTCGTCTCATTCTCGGCCACTTTATCTACAAAAACAGGACGTCCATCTATCACCTGCAGTTAACCAATGTTATTCTTGATATTCATAATTCAAAGAATGGAACTAGAAGAAAGCAGCTTACATTCCCATTCATCACAGCCAAGGCCTGTTGGGCATCATCCTCTGTAGCAAAGGTTACAAAACCATAACCTTTTGATCTATTGGTAGCTTTGTTCCTTATTATTTTAGCTGGAAAAGTAAATTGCTAGATGAGACAATAACTGTAGAAAAATTTGGACTTCAAAGCTAAAATAGTAGGATAAGGGCATACTTTCGACAATCTCGCCAAAATTTGAAAATGCTTCGGCTAATGACATTTCTGTGCTGGAGAAAGATAAACCTGCAGTAAAAGTATTAGTTCTTACAAGAGTAGTAGAATCTAAAATTTGCCATCACAGGCGCTGCAGATTTTAGATTGATGAACAATATAGAACTTATTAATTAGTTGGAGAACAATTTATGCGATAAAAAGCTTAACAAACCTGACCAAATTCAGAGATAAGAAAGAAGAAAACCCCTTTAACCATTCTAATGAATTGAAGTTCTTATAGAACCATTGTGTGCTTTATAAGTTAAAGCTGTAGAATTTTTTCATCTAAAGGAAGAAGGACAAGAAAAGTAACTCAACCTTAGGGAAAGACACTTACACGGCCGTTTTTGCATAATGGTGAACTGAACTGAACTGCAAGTGTTATTGAATCAGAAATTAATGTTGCTAAGTTTTAGCAAAGTGCAAGTTGAATTCTTTTGGAAATAGGGCAAGAATATTACACAGGTAGTTCACCTAATATACGCTCGAAACAAAGTGAAAAAGGTTGGGGAATGTAAACCCCGACAAAGACCATTCTTATGATTATGATGATAGCTGGAATAGGAAGTGATGGGTGTGGTGGAGAAGCCAAGAATCTTTGCCGTGAAGAAAGCAGAAACTTGACTTCTTCTTCTTCTTACCATAAGGGAAAACAAAACCAAAAAGAAGTGATTTAAAGCCTGGAGCAGATAAATAAAGTCTCCTTATGTTTCTACTACAAGGCACAAAACATGACATCCTAATGTTCATCCAGCTAAAGCTAGTAACAGGAAACGTTATAAATTGGGTGAGTTAACAGTACTCCATAAATGAATATATTGGAAGCTATTTGTACACCATCAATCTTCACAGGTACATGAAATGACATTTTCTCATCCTCTCCAAGACTTGAAATAATACCCAATTTTTTTAGGTGTGTGTTTTATTAATATGATCTGTTGTTCCATAGATTGTTTAAAGGATAACTTAACAGAAACCCAATCCCAATCCCATTCTCTTCCCACTACTAGGTAACACTGCAGATAACAAAAACAAAATTCAAAATTCTGGCAGACAGTATGTTGAATGAGCTATTCATTCTAAACCTAAAATCAATTCCATGTCCGACCATTATCCAAAATCATGATAAGTTCATAAACGCAACCCAATTCTTTTCTTGCTTCCTTTTAAGAGTAATCTTTATTTTCTTTGTCGAACTCGATTATGATTATATATATATATATAGAGAGAGAGAGAGAGAAAGAAAGGACCTTTGACGAAGAGGCTGGAAGCGAATCCTCTGAAGAAGAATAATCGAGATGGGGCATTGTGAGGAGAAACAATTTGGAGAAAGCTTTTGGTACCCACCATACTCCCCCTCTCTCTACACACAAAACTCTAGCTATGTGCTTCTAAAACACCACACCACAGCAGAGCACAAACAAAATTGTCATTTGCTGCTATAAATAAATTCCATTCCATTGTGGAAATTCTATTTGGTTTAAAAAAATTCTTTTCTAATTTCAAATTTTTATTAAATTTTAATAAAATAGTTGAAATTTTGAAATGAATTTTATAATTTTTAAATTTATATTTATTTTTAAAAATATTTTTTATTTAAAAAGGTATTTCTTTACTAAAATTAAAAATTAACTTTAAATTCTAGATTTATACCAACCGCTATACAATAATATATAAAATCCATTTCAAATAAATTACATAAATTATTCATTTCAACCAAATAAACTTCATTAATAAATGTTGATTTGGAAATAATGAAATGATTTTTTGTTGGAATTGAGCCAAACATAGCAGTAAAACATTTTAGATAATTAATTTCAAATATTTTAAGCTTTTATTACATTATTCTATTTTAAGAAACTATCTATGTATTTTTTTTTAATAAAATTACTATAAAAGAATTTATTTTTTGATTTGAATAAATTACAAATAAAAATAAATCCCATGTTATATTATAATAATAAATTATAGAAGTTGCATTGCCATTCAAGATGAGCAAGATAAAATCTCAAACAGTTAATTGCCTTTTGTATTCGGATACACACTTTGTAGTAGTTATGGTGTTAATGGTCTCTGGTTTCTGTAAGCAGTTTATTTTTAATTAGCGTAGGATGAGTGTGTTTTATCATCTAATAGTGATTATAAATAATATAGAAATTTACTTTGTTTTTACCTTTCCAACTTTACCCAAAAAATATATATATATATATATATGTCAATAAATTACATTTTCATTCTCTATTGATGGTTGGAAATGCACATTATTACTACATAATATAGTACAAAAAACAAATAGAAAACACCATAGTGAAACTAAAAGGCCAAATCCACAGGGCATTGGTGGCTGCTTACAATGGTTAGCTACCCCTATTGATTCTCATTCAGATACACAAAAATGACATTGAAATATCGGAATATTATATTAATCAGCATCAGAAACAAATAAAGATAATGATATGATATATTTTAGTAATCAGTACACTGTTTGTTTTCAATCTACGCAAACAAAATGCTATACAGATTTCTTCTTCCACACTTCTTTGTTGGGATGGGAAAAGGAACTGCGCAATGAACAAAAATCTCAGCCCAGCACATGTAACTAGTGTCCCCATTCCAATTGCTCAACTCAACACTGGTGTGCATTCAGCACCGCTCTATATACCATGTCAATAAATTGATTGTCCTAGCATACGCAATGAAAGCTTGTTAGATGCATAGGGAAATAAGGTACCAGCAAGTAAACACTTAAAACAATCAGAGCACAAAAAGGTATTACACTGATAACATTGATTGGAGAACTATTTAATTTTTCTTTTTCTCTACGAACCTCAGTCAACAAAAGCAATTCGGTTTCAACAAGAGAAACTAACCTGAACAAGCACCAGAAGTGCATCCCGAACTTTTTCTTTGCTTATAACTTGTCCATAATTTGGAGCAGGAACAGAGGCAGGAGTAAGAGATGGTGGAGGATTGGGAGGTGGAAAAGGCTGAAGCAATGGAGCACCATATGACCGCTGTAGGTCCACAGGACTAAGTGGAGGAGCAGTGGGAATAGATGAAGAGACAGGTGGCATCGCACCTGCAGAAGATGGCGGAGGAACAAAAAACAAAGAGGGTTTAACAAGATTAGTGGTCCGCTTGTTGTTGCTGTTGTTGTTGTTGTTGCTGCTGCTGCTGCTGTTGGCATCCAGTGCATCAAGGATCGGCATCAGCGACGTAGATGCTGACAGTGGAGGAGATGGTATTTGCAAGGTTGGCACAGAAGGAGCAGCAACGCTAGTTGGATGGGAAGGTGAATGGACTGGGTTAGAAGATTGGTAAGGCAGTCCAGCAACTGCTGCATTTGAAGCATTTCCAATAGTCATGGCTGTCTGTGATCATGCAAGGCAAAACACTTAACCCCGGGCTCTTGGCCACATAAGATGAAATTATGGGAGGTGAACTTTTAAAATGACAGTATGCAGTTTCAAATTCAGACCAGAGCCAAGTAATAATATGCAGATAATTTACTAAACAACAAAGTGCACTAACAAAACAGACAAACAGGCACAAGCTCATATTGACATTTTTTATGTTTTAAGTGCAATTCCAACAGCAGCATGACCTTTTCACTTGAAAGAAAATCATAACACTAGTAAACATAGAACAATAAATTGATAGATCCAAGTAAATTGACACAGGAATGTACTCACACTAAAGAAGTTTACAAAGGCAGGGTCATCAGGCACATCAGTGACATTAGAAGTAGTTGTTGCTGATGGCTCCAGCGGACCATCCATGACTGCCATAGTTGGTACAGCTTCCAGTTCCTCAAACTCACTGCAATTAGGCATATTGTTAACTTTAAAACAGAAATATAAGTTCGAAATCTGAGAAAAAGAAAAAATTGCATATCAAAATATATGATGATTGGGATATCCATATAAATGGCTTTTCACCTTCACATCAAAGCTGATTTTCCAATTTCCAGAAGGAAATTTTCTCATGCAACAGATTCCACATATAAGCATGTAATGTGTTAAAAAGGTCAAGTGCTTTAGAAAATCTATGCTACCAGCAAAGTACAAGATTTACGAAAACCATTAAGCAATGCGATCCTTATTTTCCAGGAGAAATGAATCAAGCAAAACATGATGATAACCCCCCATAACGTCTTCAGTTAAAAAAATAAAAATATTATTACCTTTTAGTTGGTGCTACCTTTGACTTTTGAGGCACTTTGGAATAGGCATTAATTATCCTGGACATGGACAGAAACAATAGCATGACTTTCATGTTGAGCAGAAATAAGATTGACAGCAATGTCAATTTCTGAAGGAAGATAACATATGAAGTGCTATACATACAGCATTCACAGAGAAATCAAGGAACATTATCCAAACATTGACCTAGACAACCTCAGACTTCGGACATCACCAAATGACTAAATGACAGAGACTTTTCCCAACTCAACTTTAGCTAGCAGTATAAAAATAAAAAAATGAACTCAATCATATCAACAAGAATATGCAATAAAAAAATACTTACTATATAAGTACATTATAATGTGCTATAGCTATTTCTCATCATGGAAATACATTACTTATGTAATGGGAAAATTGCACCATGTAGCACTATTAAATTAATTGATCCCAATTACAAGACGGAAGACACCATGTTATCCTACCATCTAAGGTATATCTATTTTTGACTCCTTATGAAGTTTTTCACACACTAATAATAAAAGTCTGATCATCACAGAATCAAACATGTTTGACAATTTTCAATGGTTTATCATAGTTTTATCAAATGTATACAACTTTTTGGTGCATCACCTTCCAATTCTCCACATGTCAGATGCCCATTGCCCTGGATCTTGCTCTAAAGAAGTACTACAATGGATGGCTTCGACAGAGCCCTAAACTTAGCCATTTTAAATCAAAATACTGCTCTCAAGATGCAAAGCATGTGTTTGCATTTGGCTGCGCAAGGATTTTTTCCAAAAGTTCTAGAAATAGCACCTCTTTTCCTGATCTAAATAGTTCACAACAATTACATAGATCCTAAACACCTCCAAGTTGGGAATGAAAGATTGAAAAAGCATAGCAAAAACTACAAAGACATAAAGCAACAAAAAGGCTTTTCAATAGGTAGATCACCCAAAATAGCGAAATAAACATTTCAACAAGAGATACCAGTCAGCACTGAAAGTTTCAAAAAACAGCCTCCACCAAAGATGACAATTTACCTGCTAAAAAGATTTGCAACCTCTTCACATTCACGGGCATTGTAGAACCAAATACCATTCACTTCTTGAGAACCATTTCGATATAAGAGATATGGAACTTGGACCTCATACTCAAAATCCCCCAAAAGATTTTCAACCAAATTATCTGCTTGCACAAACATAACAGAGCTTATACATACAAACAAGTTCATAAACCACTTGTGCAGGTTATAGAAAGCAATCAGCATCACTTAGACTTAGCAATAAATAATTGACAATGATATGTTAAGATCTAAAATCTACATCAAAGGGCTCACTGATGATAAATAATAATCAATTTAAAAAGAACCTTCATTGATAAAATACAAACTTCTCAAACATAATGAAGCTTGTCTGCATGTTGCCATTCATTTCATGCAATAAAGAACATAATGCCATCACCTAAGCTGATTAATATTTACTTTATCATTGTTCAAGATTATGAGAATTTAATCACAAGTAACAAGCCATTAGAGATTGATTTGTACATTTACCACAGAGAATGAAGCTAAATATCAGGTTCTCAACAAGAGATATTTGGTTTTTAATACTTACTGGTAGATTACCTACCATCTCTGCTAAACTGTGAACAACATTACACCTTGTCCTAAAATTAGCAGCATTCATTTATTCAGATAATCACATTAAGCTAAAATCTAAGCTCCAAATCCCCTTCATTTTCATCATCAATAAAACTAATGTATCACAAAAAAAGAAAAATAAGACGAAAAAGCCGACGAAACTAATGCAACAAACCTGTATTACGCCTATTCATCACAATAAACTGAAAACGAGGCTGCGTATTCCTGAAACAAAACAATTAAATGCATAAATTTTAAATTTTTTCAAAAAAAAAAAATCAATCTTTATAATGCACAGAAACAGGAACTCACCTCTTGACAACGAAAAGAGATCCTTCAACGTCCTTGCGACTCTGCTCATGAAAAGACGATAAGAGTAAAAATGGAGATTAAAAAAAAAAAACAGAGAGAGAGAAGAAGAAGAGAGAGTGAAGGAAGGACCCATTGGCTGAGGTCGATGTTAAATTCGTAGAAGGTGACATGAGCAGCAGTGATGAGAATTTCTTCAACGAAAGGGTCGATTCGTTGAAGAACAGTTAAATTAAGGAGCTTTGTGCTGTGTTGGTCAAGATTTGGCATCAATTTCCCGTTCTGAGACATTTTCCCTCTGCCAATTCCCAAATCCAAACCCTAACCCTAACCAAATCAACAAATAATATTAATTATTATTAGATTGATGATGATGATGATGATGATAGCGAGTGCACGCACAGTTTGGTGGGTGTGTGGACACAGGACACACCTCACCTCCACCTCTACGGATCAGAATAGCTTCCTTCCCAAAGACTCAATCTGTGATTGACACTTATATTAAATGTTCCTTCTCACTTCTTAACTCCCAAACTAACATTCCCCTTTTTTTTTTTTTTTATTACTTTGTTATTTCTTTTTTCTTTGTTCTTCACTTCACTTTGCATAAAATTTTATTTATATGTATATATATAATTGATTTTTTTATTATAATATTGTTTTATATGCTTTGCTTTATTTTTTTTTATTTTAGCATTAAAGGATAAAGATTTTTTATTTTTTATTGAAAAAATAATTAAATTATTTTATAGATTCAAAACCTTTTAAAATTTTATAATTAGGTTATATATACGTTTCTAAAAAAAATTATCGATTTTATTTGTTAGTGTCCATTAAAATTAGTTTTTTTATTAGTTTATAAGAATTAATTGTACTAAAAAAACGTTATATGATTTGATTGTAATTAGTAAAGTTCTAATATGTCTAGATTTCCAAAATAGAAGTTCCTATTGGACAAAAATTGAAATAAGAGGTCCAATATGCTCCTAGGTCACAAACACATGATGCAAATTGAATCTTTTCCCTAATCTAAAAGTATCAAAATAAACTCACTTAAATCTGAATTTTTTTCATTATTATTCTTCAGGCTTTGGCTATTATACAAACGTTTGTATCTATACAAATAGAATTTGAATCGTTTGATTTATTTTTATTTAATCACAACATTGATTGTTTTCATATAAAATGCATTAATGACTATAATTAAATAAGTAGCAATCTAACGGTTCAGAATTTATTATATAGATACAAATGTTTGCATTGTATTTTACTTTGCATTGATTTACACCTACAATTTATTTAACAATTTGTATGTTTCATTTTATAGCATTAATTTTATTTATTTTTTTATTATTATTGTTATTGAGAATTGCACTTCAGCCATTTAAGTACAAGCAACTATAATTATGGAATTGGTAATCTAATATAAACCTTGATCACTCCTCTAAACATTGGTGCCATTGTAGCGTAGAACATTAATCTGCAATCCAAAATTGATGGAGCAATTTCTTTTAGCAAATTGGCTACTTGCCTACAAATTACAATTGTAGGCAGCATTTCACGTATTGCACCATAAACACAAAAACTTTGGCATTCTTTTCCGAACTTCTTTAACCCCTCAACTTATAATTTACTTATAATTTTACTATTTCTACACCTCAACTTATATAATTTTATTATTTTGACACCTTAATTTAGAATCTCAACTTATAATTTTACCATTTACAACCTCTAATTAACAACCCTTACAATATAACACATACTAATTCATTTTTACATGTTAACATAAATTCAGATTTCATTTTAAGTAAGTTCAGATTTTAAGTGAATTCAAATGTTAAAATGATAAAATTATAAATTGAAGTGTTAATTCAGATATTAAAATGATAAAACTGTTAATTAAAATGTCAAATAGAGAAAAAAAAAATAACAAGCACAGGAAACCACGGATATATTATGCTCAAAAGCTTTCAAGCATCCATCAATAAAATTCATACCCATATGTAACATGATGAACTCCAATCTACTTATCCATTTTTATTGATTTGAACAGCAATAACACATTTTGTAGTTCCGGCAAGAGCCTCAATTTAAATTGGGACCAATTCTTTCTTTTTTCTTTTTCTTTTTTTTTTTCAACTTAAGTTACGGTGTCAGGCTGTCAGGAAGGAGAAGCCAATCTAATCCCAGGACAAATGCTCCCATCTCTTTTCTGGTTCTGAATTGACACTAGTTCGCTTATTCCGTTGCTTTGCCTTTTCTTCTGCTACTGCCAGTCTCCAAGAGGTAGCAAACCATCGAATCCACATCGTCACCAAATATGCTGTATGCCTCAATCACTTGCAGATAGCTGAATCCCATCGACAAAACTATCTGCATACTGCCGCTAAGAACAGTATCCTTCGTGCCTTCCAACTTGGTCTCACTGCCTGATGATCCTGTTTTAAATTTCATACTACTGTCAAATGTCTTTAAGTCACGGTAATAGCAAAGAGCAATTTTTTCTTTTTTCACCTCTATTCGATAAAAAGAAAATACAATCTAACATGGTGCAGAATCCATAAAATCCCTAATCATACTCAAAGTTTATGCAATGGAGACAAACAGATAAAAACACCAAAATAGCAGTTTGATTCATTTCGCTTCACATGAAAAAATCTATTATTAATTGTTTTAGAATTGATTTGATTGAAATTCTATCCAATATAACTAAACCGGTGTATCTAGAACTTACTTGCTCCAGAAGATGATGGTTCAGCATCAGAAGTTGAAGATTCTTTATGTTGCTGCTTAAAATTGTCACTGGCAAGATATTCTGCTCGAGAAGCTTCCATCACCATTCGTTCAATCTCTTTCTCAGTGAGCTCCAGATCTGAAACAAAACGCCCCTCACATAAAAGAGCCTGTTGTTGCGAAGAATCAGGAAGAACAAAGGATCAAGTTAGCAACTGACAACCAAAAAGAACAAAGGATAAAATAAAAAAAAATAAAAACTCACATTATCAATCTGCTGATCCTGTTGGGCTTTAATGGCTGCTTTGACCTGATCCTTGTCCACATTTGTCTGCAAGATAATATATCAATGTTTTAAGTATCAGTACAATCAATCTTCTTTCATTATATAATTTCACAGATCAACCAAACGGGAGGCCAACACCTAAAAAAGGTGAGAACAGCCAAAGGAGCAGAGACGCACCCCTCGAAGACAACTAAAACCAAGTCCTGCACCAATTGTCAGTCGACGTGGGTCAACCAGAGAGTTATAATGATTACCATGATGATAACTTAGCCTTATGGGTGGTGTATCAGTGTTGTAGCTTCCATGGAATATGTTGATAGGTTCTACATCAACGATTTTGGTCAGTAAGAAGGATGTAGCAAATAGCAACGCAAACTTGATGAATGCAAAGTAATCTAACACACAAAAATAAATAAATGAATAGATAAATCAGAGGAATACCCATGCTGTAGGAGTAAATGTGGATGGGGCGGTTATACATTTCTGACAATGCTTGGATCTCCACATTGTTTCCATAAACCTGCCAGTTAAGATGAAAAGTTTAATGTTTATTCATGCCATTAAGGCAATCACCCCTCAAAACATGCCGAAAAGAATAGTACACCAATACAAAATGTCATTTTTCTTTCTATCTTGATTCCTCTCTCTCTCTCTCTCTCTCTCCCTTTTTCCCCTCTGGCAGGGTGAGGTTGACAAAGAGATTCTGATCGCACTGAAAAAGTGGACCTTAAAAATGAAAAAAAAAATACAAATAAATTCAATACATTAAGTAAACTTAGTGTACAGCAAAATGCCTCAGAAAACTTCCTATTAATTTAATGCATTCTGTTCAAAATTTTTCCTTTTTCCTGCAAATACTAAAC
This sequence comes from Mallotus japonicus, assembly GCA_949634005.1. NCBI lineage: Eukaryota > Viridiplantae > Streptophyta > Magnoliopsida > Malpighiales > Euphorbiaceae > Mallotus > Mallotus japonicus. The sequence continues at coordinate 12,843 of CATIWK010550113.1, forward strand.
CTCTAAAGAACTCACCTCAGAAGTACAGAACCTACAAAAACTTTGCAAGAAAGCATGCAATTATATCATCTTCATCCTAATGCGAATTGTATAACTTCAGATAAATTCAATCATATAAGAACATCCCGAAGGTAAAATATAATGATGTGAATATCTAAGGTGCAGTAGAATTTACAGCACTGGATAATGGAGCACAGAAAAGTCAACCTGGAAATTGTATCCATACCTTGTCTCTTCTTTTCCTCTTGCAGTAAGATGTAAAACCTTCCGTTATAAACTGAGAAAAGTGATCTCTCTCTCGTTCCTGAATGAACAAATCAGATTAGGGTAGCCCTACATCCCACCTAACAATATCATGCATAAAAAATACAGATGTCCAAAAAAGTTCCATTTGTGCCAGTAAATCAATATATTATGATTGGAAAAAAAAAAACTACGGGATAAAAAGTTGAGCTTTACTTCCAACAGAACAGGGACCAGACAATTGATGATAACAAAAACATTAACAGAGACTAATGCAAACTTTAGAAAATAAAATCCTTAATCTCATGCTGTTCAGACAAAATTGACAAGGACAAGTGGAATAGCAAGAAAATGGTCTCCAATATCTAGATAACTAGTACTAACAACTCTAACCCAACCCTCTCCCACAGGAAAAGAGAAAAAAGGATTCATTGAGTAGATACTCTCTCAACGCCATCCTTTACATTTCTCTTCATTAAACAACTAATACATAACCATCCCACCCAAGAATAAAAATATAACGGGAAAGAAATTGAAGAAATAGGGGGAAATTGAACATTGTTTCCTTCTAATTTCTAGGGTGTTCAGGAAAACAACATAAAAGTAATAAGAAGAGCAATGGCACATTATGAGAGTCCATTGATCTGTCAAACTGCAATCCGCCATTAGCATTTATCAAGACCTTCCAACTCAAACAAATCGCAAGCATGATTAATAAATAAAAAGCTAATAAATGGAGAAACTTTTTGATTTCTCATGAATATTCCCCAAAAATGGACAAATTCTTTTCACCATGTTCTTATGAAAACTAAATGTGCTTGTGTGTGCTTAAGGCAGTAAGCTGCTCCAGTTATTTAATTACCCACACAATAAACAAGATCGAATCTAAGCAATGACCTCAAGTAATACTGAAATAAAATAATCAAGTAGATTTACCATATAGTCTATGCACATTTGTCTAGTCAAGTCATACAGTTCAGAATCTCCATACACCTGATCAGCCACAGCGCGGAAAAGACAATTCCCATCCTCTAACATTCTTTTGACTTCTAATCCTTTATACCGCCTTATGTCAATCTCAAACTGGCGTTCTCTTTCCTGAAATCAATGCAACAATCCACTTTTAGACAAAAGAATCCAACACAAGTGTATTAACTCTCCAACAATATATATAAAGATGAACTAAAAATCATTTGACAGAATGATAAAAAACTATACACTCAAAAGATTTCTTATCAAAACACTGTAGCACAGCATTGGAGATTAATTTCAAGTTTTTTGCCACTGCGAGGAAAAAAAAAATGAAAAGCACAATGCTGACAAAGTAATTAGATAAAAAGATAACTGCTAAAAAATAAAAAAGCGTCTAGAAGATCAGTAAATGAAAGAGCACTGAAACAACAGAAATAGCATGTTATGACCATAAAAAAACACATCATTTGTTTCATGCTTGTGACTTCTATCAGGGACAGAATCCAACAAAGACAAGCCTCAGCCATTGGAGACTTAGTAGCAGGCACTTACCGAATCATCATATGAGGAAACAAAGCAAGGATTCTGCTCATCCGCACTATTATACCCCTCACTATCACCATGAGACCTTGGAGAGGAAGGCCGTGATCCAGATGGTGAAGTTCTTGTAGAAACAACAGGCCAAGCCACTGCCCTTCTAGTTGATCCCATTCGCACAGAATTTGAAGCTCCGGATGCAGACCTCCTTGAGTTTGAATTTGTTGCCAAAGGTTTTGGAGGTGGCACAGGAGGGGGGGGTGGTTGCGGACTTCCACTGCCAACATCAGGAGTACCACTGCTCGAACCTTCACTCTCAGTTGTAGGTCTCTCCACTATCCTCAATCCACCCAATCCTCTTACTAAGTCCCCTGATCTGACACCCTCAGCATTGACCAATTTCTCATTATCAACAACGTCGCAACTCGGATTCTCATTTCTATCACTGTTTAAGCCTTCTACTGATGGCTCATCGTTTTTTGGAGTCTTGATGTCCCCACACCCGCAATACTCCAAGAGATCATCAACAACATGAAGTTCTTGTACCTCATCAACATTTTCATCATCTTTTGGAGCTGAAACGACCTGAGGGACAGCTGTAACCTGAGTCTCTGGCCGAGCAGCTGAAGAGGACCCTGCTCGACTCTGGTTTGAAGAAGAACTGCTACCTCGTTGAACTAAAATCCGAGTCATAATTCAATTGTTATGGATGTCAAATACTGAAAACCCAAGAACCAACTTCGGACTCAAATTTAGAGACAGAGAAGGACCCTAGCAAGGAGGGGTTTATCGCGTGTTCTTGCCTTGGGTGCAGTGATACCAATTCCTTTGCTGAAGGAATTCTTCCAGCCCAGTGCGTTCAGCTCCTCATCTCCGTGAAATGATTTCTGCATTCCCCTAACAATTCTCATGAGACCCAGACCTCCCAACTTTTAAACAATAATAACCTTCTCTAGGTAGTCGAATTTTACCCGAAAAAAGAAATCCCACAAATTACCCTGACAAGCTCAAGCTGCAGCCAACATAAACCACGTCCACAGAAAAAGTGAACATTAAAATCACTTCTTCGTTTGTTCACAGCTTTACAACATATATTGAATGAATGGTTTATAAATGAAAACACAGAGGGCTTAATTGGTCATAAGCAAAATGAAAAGAAATTAAGATAATTATATAATTTTCATTTTTGTAGCAATCGAACTAAGAAAAAGAAAAGAACTTTTGAGTCAAAACTTCCCTAATTGAGATAGTAACGAACTCCATCATGTAAAATACATTAGAATCGTAATTCAGGGGATGTAGCATCAGTGAAAGCAAAGATAAAATCTTTGAATTAAAAAAAAAACTTAAATTGAAGTAATTAACGTAAATCAAGCAACTCTCTTTCTACTCTCTTTTTCTGTTCATTACCCATTAATTGAATATCGACAAGCAAGCAAGCAATCAAGACAACGATACAATAAAATCATCAAACCACAGTAAAAAACAAGAACAATAACAACATAAAAAGATTAAGACAATGATGTTTCAAAAGAAACCCTAGAGCTGACTCAGAACGAGTTGAAAGAAGACTTGACTCACCTGAGAGAGAGAGATGAAGATGAAGCGCTAGATGATTACAATTAGATTGAAAAATCAAAAAGAAAGATGAGATTTTTGTTGAGATCTGCAAAAGGCGAAAGGCAATTAAAGAGAGAATACGGTCCCCTGTTTTTTCTTATTATTATTATTATTCAATAAAAAAGAGCCAGAGCCATAACCATAACCATAACCATAACCATAATAATCATAGTAAATAAATAACTAAAGAAAGAAAAAGCTGATAACTTGGTGCAGAAGGAGAGGACAGGAGAGGAGAGAAGAGAAGAGAAGTACAGTATTATTCTTTTTTTTTTTCAGAGAGAGAAAAGAAAAAGACCTTGTTTGGTTTGAGAGAAAAGAATGAACGAAAATGGGAGGCTGCTTTTTGTTTATTTTTATTTTTATTTTCAACGGTGATGAGGGGGTAAGGAAAGTTGACGTGGGAGTCTACCATTTAGCTAGCCACGCAAGCAGAGCGGACGGCCTGCATTCCACATCTTTACACCTGGCTTCTTCACCTCTCTCTTTCCCACATGTTTGCTTCCACGTACGTGTGTACACGTCTGTGCATATACACATCTTCACTTCCTTTCCTTAGCTTAACTACTTTACTTCCATTCATGATTCAACTTCCTCACTTCACTTTACCCCAAAGTACCAAATAAAATTAGTGCATGGACATGCATATCCACGTTAAATAATGTTTCGAGTTGGGCGAGTGAGCCTCTTCACCGCATTTTAATGTGTAAGATTTGAATTTTACAGTTGTTAATTTAAAAGGAAAGACCGTCTCATATTATGCAGTCCATCCATACTCAGCTCATATGATCTCTCGATTAATCCAAAAAATATTTTAAATTTGAATTTAATATGTTTGAATTAAATTAAATTTAATCAAATCATATCAGTAATTTAGAAAAAAAAAATTCAGCTATTTGTTATACATACCAATATGTTTATAGATTGATATATATATGAAACACCAACAATCCAAATTCATACAATTGATACACCAAACAACACTTCCACAGCATGCAGCCTTTGCTAATGCAAGGCAACAAAATCCCAACAGGACAGACTAGTTACATCATAAATGGAAAATGAGACAGTACAGCAACAATGGATTGGAAGGGAGGGTAGCTAGCCAGCTAATTCATGTGCACCGTTGATCAGTTCCTTTTCAGGGCAAAAGCAGACAATAGAATCAGAAACATCAACATAGCTCCGGTTATAAAGGAAGCCACCACAGCGGTACTTGTTTGCTGACAGAAGTCCTTGAACTGCTGACAGAGCGCGTTCCAATTCGCATTCGCATTTCCATTATGAGCTAAGTACACTATGGCTGCTGCAGCAGAAGCGGCCGCAATTGTCAGACCCATCGCCACCTGCACATTGCATTTGACAACTTTATTAAATCAGGGCTAATTAATGACGTGCATGTTGTAACATATACATACAAAGCTGGCTCGAGCATATACCGTATCAAAGATGAGAAGAAGCATTCTTGGTACCGTCGCGAGAGGCCGGACAATGCAGACTATGGAGAAAGGCAAAGAGAGTATGAGATATCCACTAGCTATCCCATTTGCAAACACAAAAAACCTGCAATTACCAATGCATATATACCTTTGGTTAATTCTGAAATACTAAGTTGAAATTAGACTATAAATATATATATATAGTTAAATATTGATCTGATGCATACATGAAAGTAGGAAGATCATTATATTCAGCGTGGAACTGGAAGAACTGAGTGAAAAAAGGAAGAGTCTGCTCAGTAGTCCCCATGATGGCAGTGGCAGCCAAACCAGTTGCAATAGCACACAGCCTTACAATAAAGTCAAAGATGGCTACACCCTTTCCCCAACCTCCTCTTGGCTGCTTTTGTACAGCTTTAGCAGACACTGCAACAGCAGGAGGAGCACCAGCAACACTCTTTCCTTTGGGTTCTGCCTTTGGCTCTTGAATGTTGATTGCTGCAACATCTGCTCTCTTCTCTGAATCCATAGGAATTAAATGTAGTAGTAGTAGTCAGAGAGATTAGATGTTTAACTTTCTTGAAGAGAAACCAAGACCTTGATATAAAATTCCACGAAGAGGAGGATTGGATTATATAAGCACTAAAGAGAGAGAGCTAATGGTTTAGTTGTAGGAATGAGTTCAGGTGCTTGCATAACATCAGAGAGGAGTGGTTGCAGGTAAGCAGCTAACTTGCTCCACTTGGTTGATGCAAAGGAAAATTGGACCAATGGGGATGTTACAATCTAGATTGTTATTGGTTCGGATACCTAGTATCCATATGTATGACTAAACAAAACACTTTCACTAAGCATCGAATCCCCATGGGTTGGGGATGTACAGTTGTTAAGTTCTCCCTTCAACTAATTCTTCTTAGTTTATACATATGATTTAATCGAGTTTCCTAACAGTGCTTTTATATTTTCTTTTTATTTTTCACATTTGTTTTTTTCAAAAAAGCATGTATTAGATGTGTTGCTAACAAAGCCTCTAACCGCAAAGCCAAAAAAAGGGCACAAAATGTGTTGGGAATATCACCCTTGTGTAACCAAAAGTTTGGGATGCTGTCGGACTTTTACTGTAAACAAGCAATGATGCGTCCTACTCTCGATGCCTTGCATGAAACTGAAAGTATGAAATAGCAAGAGCACAAGTATACATAACCAAGCAAGCAATGTGCCTGATACCACATATATTCCAAGCAAGGAAAGAACTTCAGCAACATTAAAAAAACAAAAAGAAACAAGTTGGCATCAAAATCATACGATCAAATTTCATTCAATATTTCTTTCTTGCTGTTTCAGAAGCATAAATCAACCACAATCAAATATACCAGCCTAATTACAAAAGCAATCAAGTATACCAGTCTACTTACAAAAATTTATTCTAAAAAGAAATTCGTGTCCCAGTGAGAAAGGCCTTTCAGTAGAGCTGAAAAGGAAAATCCTGCTACTCTTCCTATATTACAAGCCGCACTTTAATGCTAGATTTTTTTTTTTCTCTCTTTCTTTTTTTCCGTACATGGCAAAGTATTTAGAGCTAGCCTTTTATTTGTATGTTTCATAGCCAATACGTCAGGTGAAAAAAAATTTTCTTTCAAGTCTATACAGCTTGCTTGCTGCAGCTCCCTACGTGTGCTATTGAATAAACCTAACTTCAGGGAATTCCCTTTTGACATAAAACACAAGTCAAGAATATCTTTACAACAACAAACTATAAACATATTCTATGGCCGCAATCTCAAACCACGCTCTGCAAGGGCTTCGTGCACCCGACGAGCTGCTTCTGCAGTGTCATTAAGGGGAGGGTAGCTCCAGCTCTCAGAAATCTGAAAGACAAACATGATTTCTGTTAAATAATTAGGTGGATAAGGAGCTCCTACAAATCTACCTGCAAAGTTATAGATGAAGGATGGAGAGAAAAGAAGTTTCAATTGCATCAAGCACTGAAAACTTCCACAATAGAGATGCTATCAATTACACCTGAACATACCAAGACAGACAGTACAAAGCACAATTGACCAAAAGGGGCAAAGCAAAAAGAACAAGTAGAATTAAAGTACTAAGTAACAAAGGCAATTATCCATGCAATTGGATAAAGTGGTTTCAATAAATATACATGCAATATTTACATGCAAAAGATGTTGGTTAAACAATATTGTGAGGCTCAGAAAAAGTCAATTACTTACATCTTCAGAACCTGTAAACGGCCGAACCACTCCTCGCTCCCTCAAAGTTTTTTGAAAGTCAGACAATTTCCATGTACAACACTCAGATCCCATGACATACACAGGTTTCCTGCACAAATGACATTGGAAATTTAATTCAGTATTCATGAGGTGAATATACCTTCCAAGTACATAAATGCTAAAATAACATTCTAAATCATCAAACATAAGTACAACTTTCTCATGCATACCCTGTGCTGCATGTCTCACTTATCATACTGACTGAATCTGCCGTAACGACAAATGCATCAGCCCAAGCTAAATGTCCCATGTGTGGATTTGGCTCTGCAGATAATGATATTCAAATTTTATATTCTGTCCTGGTCTATATATAAACATCATAAGTGTTCAAAATCGATGAATAATACCTTCACCATCCCATATGTAAATTTTTGGATTATTACTGAGTTCTTTGATTATTATGTTGGAAACCTGCAGGACGTATTACATGAGAAAAACAAATGCCTACCTTTTTAGTCTAGCATCTTCAAAAGTCACAACAGATATGAGGTAATACCTTTTCAGGCGTCCTATTTGAGAAAGATATTCTGACACTCCCACAGCTAGCAAGCACACTAAGTAGACTGGTAGCTAATTGCTTTGCAAGGTCAGTCCCATAACGACAGCAGCCTATAAAAGTTTACAGGAAGTATCATGCATCAAATCTTATTCACTAGATCAACTGAAAAAGAAAGAATGAGTAACTGCAAGCTATATTATCTTGTTACCTCTTTATAAACTATTATGACAGGCTCACAAAAATGAAAAAGAAGCAGAAAAAGAAAGCAGCTCATTTCTAGTTATTGGGACTGGAAAAAAGCATGACACAACTACATATTCACAATTTAAGTAAAACCAGCAAGCCATGTCAAAAATACAGTTAACTGAAGTGTGAGGAGTAATCACCAGTAGGTCCTCCAATGTTAACCACAAGTAAGGGCTTTGGCAGAGGTGCAAACTCATCATGCCACATACTAGCTGCACTGCGAAGAGCAGCAAAATCAATTTGATGCAGAGCCCCCACAGTCAAAACCTGAATTTGGAGAGCATAGCATGGATTACAACTTCCAATTTAGATAGAAAATAAACCATAATCAAGGAGTTTCACCAAATCACATGAGAACAAAGAAAAAAAAAACGGCTACCTACCACATGTGCATCAGGAGGTTCACGTGGAGTTATCCACTTCCGAAGAAATGAAGGAACCTGCTCCTGTCCTTGAGGAGTCAAAGGATAATAATCATGGCGTGGAGTGATTACCAGGTCAAACCTATCTAAATGTGACCTCGGATGCTGAATCTGCAAAACAAAAGACAAAAAGGAAAAAACAAAAAGAAATTAAAATGTAACATGAATAAAATATGCACCATTGGAATGCTAAAGACTTCTTTGAGTAGAATGAAAGAAGGTTCATGCAACAGAGTTTACAATAAAGCAAAAGGACAGACTCACACATAAAGAAAGCAACTGCCAACTATTACTAGAAGATAATGAAGTATACACCAAGAGAACCAAACTGATAATTTGTTTTTCTCTCAGAACTGTATTATCTAACCCAGTTGTGTAATGTAGCACATGAATCAATCAAATAAAAAATAAAAAAGGCCCCAAAAAGCAAACCTGAACAACGAAAACATTATCAGAGGCTAAACGTTTTATAGAGCTTGCAATCGAAACAGTATCTCTGCCAGATGCAACCACCAATAGAGGACCATCCCTGAAAAGTAGAATACAAAAAGAAAACAACATTCAAATTAACACTTGCCCAACAACAGCAAGAGAGAAAATTGTTTAGCTCTACTAACAGGCAACAGCAAAGGGTAATAATTTACTTTTCATAAGTTTCACGGGCCATGTTAACAACATGCTTCAAATCAGCTTCTAAAACAGTAGACAAACCCACACTACCACCATTTTCTGAATGCGCAGCCGCTAATTTTTTCCTTCTCCAGTAACTATAAATCTTCCTCACAATATAATCTAACTTCTTATGAAGCGAAACCGGAAGCCAGTGCAGCCAATCATTCACTCCACCTATAGGTCTAGTAACTCTCTGTATTAATAATAACAACAACAACAATCAAATTGAAATCTCAATCTCAATCTCAATCAAACATGATAATTCGATTCATTCACTAAATTTGAAGTATTTAAGAATAGAATTCGAAATGATTCTTTAAAACTCACGTATAAGACGTGCTTATCGTAGAGGCCAAGGGCGCGAACTAATCCGATACTCTGATTCTCTGAACCGGGAAAACCGTTGCCAATAACAACGGCGCGTCTTACGACACTGCTTGCTCCAGTTTCGAAGATCTCCGGTACTCCCATGGTGGGGCTCGGCGGTTCCGGGAGCCTAATCGGCCTCATAGATGGATTCTGACTTGATCGGTGCGATCAGCAACTGCAAGTTTTACGGTTCTGCAGAGGGATTGAAGAAAGGAGCACTGCAGTTGCAGGGTTATGTAATTGGATCAAACTCTAAGCCCGTACCCATTTCTTTAGCCCACAATATTAAATACTATTTATTTTTATTTATTTATTTATTTTTCCAATTATTGAATAATTAGTCATAATTTTCAAAGGTAAAGTTCGGGTGAATCCTATAAGACGAAAATCAGTTTATTTGTATATAAGACTCAAATTCTGCAAAGAATTTAACTATTTAAACCCAGAAATGTTTTTTTTTTAATAAACTGGGAGGTCAAAATGAGTAAGAATCGAACCGTAACTTCACTTTACAATATCCATCAGCTGAACCACTAGACTACAAAGGGAAGACGAACCGAGAAGAACTGAGAAATGTTGGTTATCATGTTTTATTTTCATCAAGAATTTAAAGTTGAAAGACTTTACTTCAATTTTTGAAGGAAAGCACACGTAAAGAAAGTGAAGCATTAAATTGAAATGATCAATACATTATAATGTCTCAGTGCACTACATAATTTATTGAATCATTAGATGGTTTCAAGTGCCAAATTACTCATCATTTTTACCAAAGGCACAGGACACTTTGTAACAATATCAAATCTTGATGAATTTGAGGCATTACCAAACAAAGATAAGCTCAACAGAGCAAGTTCCCCTAGTGACAACCTTGAGGAAAGAAACCCTTGCCAATAGTAAGGATCTAAGTCAAAGAAAGCATCAAAGAAACTCCTAGTCCCTTTCAAATCAAGTTTCAACAATGTCTCCATTCCAAAAGAGTAAAACTCTCTTGTGCACTTCTTGTCCAATGACCACAGCCCCTTCCACACTCTATCATAAAGTGGCCTTCCTCTTATCATTCTTGTGGAGCCAAGGCATTCTGCAATGGCATCAGCCACAGCTGGGACTGAGGCCATTGTTCGAGCCACCATGTACCCAGTTGATGGGTGGACTAGCCCTGAATTGCCACCCATCGCCATCACATTTTGAGGGATTTGAGGAAGAGGTCCCCCCATAGGAATCAAACATTTCTCATCTTCTACTACCCTCCTCACTTTTATTCCTAAATGCCTTAATCTTGCCACCATCCTTCTCTTCACCTCCATATAAGGTAACACGGGCCTACTAACCAGAGAGGTCTCTTCTAAGAATACCAAATTTGAGTCAAACGGCATGGCATACAAGAAGGTTGGTACTCTTGAATTGGTAACTCGCAAATAAGGCTCATTTCCCATATGAGAATCTCTCCAGTCCATGAGAACCATCTTATCCAAATCAAATGGGTGGCTGTCCACTTCAGCTAAGATACCGTGAGCAATTTGATAGCCATGGTTTCTTGGTTTATCGTACTCGATGAAAGTACCAGCAAAACCACTTGCATCGACAATTAGACTTGCTTTAAGCTCATTCCCATCATTACAGACAATTGAAGACTCGAACTCTTCATGCTTCACTTCCCAAACCGTAGCCTTATGAAATTTAACACAGTTAGAGACACAATTCTCCATCAATTTTTTCTTCAACTTCAGCCTACTGACACGGCCATATGGACGGTCTAAATACTTGGTCTTGTGATCATCGATAAAGACACAAGTCAGAGGCCATGTTTTGTCCAAACAATCTACAAAGCCCAAGCTTTCAAATTCATCAACCCAAACACCATAGTTATTAGGCCACATAGAAAGTGGTGAAGGATCAACACAGCATACCCTAATTCCAAACCGAGACACTTGCTCAGCAAGGCGGAGACCAGCCGGTCCGGTACCAATAATGATCACATCAAACCGGGATTTATCAGAAGGATCAAACCATGAGATATCAAAATCTAAAAGCTCAGGTTTTGATTCAGGTTGCAAATCAAGAAAGCTTTCAAGACTGCTGCTTTGGATTCTGTGATGGTGGGACTTTCTTGAGGATGTGAAAGTGGGCCTTCGAGAAGTGAAAAGAGGGTTACATAAAAGGCCTATTTGAGAAGTTTTAGTTGCAGGAGGCGGTGAAAATAGCTTGAAAAGAGTCGCCATTAAAGAGAGGTTAGAGAGATGACAAGTACCAGTTGTGATGGGGTTTTATATAGGGAAGAAAGAGAAGAATTTGGATTTGAAGCAAATAAATAAAGAAACGAGCTAGATGACAGAACCGGACAGAGAAGAATCCCAGGTCTCACACAAGAAAAGATTCCCTCTTCTTACCTGTTTTAATACCAGTTCAGTGTACCTTATAACAGCAAAACTTTCTCCAATAAAAAAACAGCAAAAGAAAGTGAAACGTGTCATGCATGTACAAACCATTGCTATTAGGACGGTGAAGTTTACCATTACCCACTGAAATTGTTGGTGCTCTGTCTCCCACCATCACCAAAGCCTGATCTATAACCTGTAATACAAAGTGCTAAGCTGACTTGCCAGTGGCTTCATGCAGCGTAAAATTGTGGCTGCTTTACGTTTTAATCGTGAGTTAGGCATAAGGGTCCCGCCCACATGCTTCTTGCTCAAAACCTGTCACGTTTCATTTTAGGAAATTTAGGACAGGGCCACCCCTTTCTCCCTTGTCAACCAATGAAATCTCAAGCCCTACATATGGAAGTTTTCTTCTCAGCATTCATCAAGTTTCAAGCTTTATATATACAAGTTCACTTGTCATGAGATCTCCTGACTATGTCATGTGAGCCAAAGCTTGAACAAGCAGCCTAACCTCAGCTTTTTTATTCCTTTATTGGATCTATCACCGTGTCAAACTATATTATTGCTGAGATATCGGTTGCTGTAAATATGCAGAATCCTTGACACTTCCAACATTGTTGCCGAGTGATTGTTCCAATGTTGTCTCAGAATTATAACAAGTAAAATAACGAAAACTAAATCACGTTTGGCTCACAAAGTTACAATCAAATTTCATAAGGAGATAAAAGGTACATTTTGATGGGGGAAAAAGGGCCAAAAAAAGCTAAAAAAAGCTGCTTCCTTTAAGAGCAAAAACTAATAGCTTTATCACTAGCTCTTTGCTTACATTTTTATGACCATTAGTAACAGCACCATCACCATTCAGCGCTCTTATTGGTCGGCTACAATAAATCACTAGCAACAGCACCCCCACCCCCACCAATTATATACAAAGTCAACAGCAAAAGCGAACTCAGTGAGTATTCAAATGGGACTGCCATTTGTTCAACTAAAAGAAAAATAAGATGGTAAGATGGCTTTAATTGGAAATATCCACATACGCCATTATGTTTCCATATTCTATTTCAGGCACTATCTTGAGCATTTGTTGTATCAACGCATTTAATATCGTTCAAACTATGAATATGTGTGCGTGTGTATATATGAAATTAAGAGAAAACAAAGTAAGCATCAATAAAGACTTATTGAATGAGCCTTGCACATGTGACTGTGCAATATAAAATCACGTTATAATGTTAAATGAGATAAAAATGAATCAGTCAACAAAGACTGAAACATAAACCAAATAATTGAAGATGATCTTACAAAGGGAATCAAAAGCTGAATGTTCCTCAACACTAGAACACAACACTAAATCCAGGAATATACACAGTAAACACACGATAAATGACACAACAAAAAAGATGCACCAGGCTTCTCAGCTTATACATTCGCTTGTACCATACGCAACAGCAGCATGAATATAGTATTATGTTCGGCACTTTGTGGGAGAATTGATTGCACATGAGACTCAAATTTTGATGGTTCACTATTGCTCTGTTTGCCATTATTTCACATAATGAATCTCACAATTCATGATAGCATACCTCAGAAGAAATTCAACACCAAGCCAATCAAGATCTGCATGAAGGTAGAGTGATCCCTCCACAACAAACGGCAATTATTATGTACAGTAACACAACAATGACACATGTCAACAAGGCCCTGTTATGTGAAAATAAAATTTTTTAGCTCACTTGTAAATTTTTTTAGCTCACTTGTCAAGATATCAAGATAATAATTTTGAACAATGTGCCAGTGTCAAGGCTTTCAGTGCTGAAGCATACAACATAAGTTAGCTATTCACATGGCAATGGAACTTGTGAATCTAAAACCAGAAAGTACCATACAAGTCACTGCAACAGAAATGGTATGGTTTGGATTGCTCCCCCCATCTCCAAAAAAATATTGAATGAAACCACCTTTTTCAATTTTTATATGCAAGTACTACATCATTTTTGCGTGTCAAACATGCAGCTAATCAAGGAGAAAGGAAAAAAACTGAAGGTTTGAGTTTTGATGTGCCAACAACTTTTTATACTCAGACATCCATATCAACTGCCTCTATAATAACACACACCTCAAATTTCTGCATTTTTCACAAGTATACCGGTTCAATGCACTTCATGCCCATTATGAAAGGAAAAACATGTCTATGAGTATATTTATACAAGTTTTCTTGCCTAAATACTTGTTGAGAAAGTTTTCCTAGCTATCACTATTTTTCTGAGACTTTTTTCTGGCACGTACTGAGGAAAAAGGGTCAACTTAGTATGTCCAAGTATGATTCTGGCAGTTGATTGAAAAATTTGAAATTATGTTTGCATGTAAGAGATTCTTTTCTTCTTTTTCTTCAGCATGGTTCTACCTCTTGCTTTATTCAGCCTTAAATAATTGTACTGCTCTTCCTTATTATATCGTGTTTTGACAGCTCCTTGCAAATCCATATTTGGAGACTTTGTCTCTTTGATTCTTAAATTTACACTATCATACAGAAGTCAGACCTTGACACTATATGAAGTCAAGCAACGTAATTACATTCTTAAATAGTCTCCAATTTCTCCAGGAAAGAGAGAAAAGAAAGGAAGAGAGAGAAGTATAGTTTGAGAGTCAATGCATCCATAGCAAGAAAATTGAAAATTCAAAGTGGTACAGGGAACTAAGCAGCAAAGACACTTACAACAGCTTGGCATTTTTCATCCAAAGCGCTCTTCGCAGGCGCTTAGACTGCTTCCTGAAGTGAAAGGCACTATCTTGCATTGTAGCAGTTTTGTCAACAAGAAGCTCAATTCGGTCGCCTCTCTCAAGTATTTTCTCAATGTTTTCCACCATGATTGTACGAATCTGTATAAAATGTTCAACTGTTGAAACCACAACAACGACTCAACAAAGTATAAACCGCCAACTCCAACCCACTCCCCCACTCAAAAAGAATGGAAAAGGAGATAAGAAGAAAATTTTCTTCAAACTATCTTTTTGCATGATTGTGCTTATAATCGAGTCAATACTCCATGAACAAGGTTAGAAAAGGGCAACCCAGGCATCAGATACACCCAATTTGATGTTCAATATAAAGGCATAATGAAAAGAAAATGAATTTCCAAAGACAATAAAAGTACTTGCCTCACCAACTTCACCCCTCACACGATTGAGAGTGTCAGCAGTAGGGTTACTGGAGAAAAATTCCATCTGCTGGTGCAAGACCCTTGAAAACTCATCATTCATTGCATAAGCAGGTGCATAATGAGCCACTTTACCATAGTTTTTCATAAACCTCATGTGAATGTCCTCCAAGTATGAAAATGGAATTCTCCCTGGATAAAAGAACAAACTGATGCATTATATATCGCAGAACAACAAGGTAACTGTGACACTCATCCTATCAGATTGCTGAAAATAACAATATATAGCACAAGGCTATTTAATCCGCGTAGACTACTATACATACGCAACATTTGGATTAAGAAAGTTAGATTCTTTTATAACATCTTATGCTTTATCTATTAAGTATTGCATTTAGAACATCCAACTGTATAAATGTAGCCAATTGCATTGCACGTTCAAACCACAATTCACTCCGACAGCCAGTGAAAACATCATGAAAATTCTTTAGAATAGTCACAGCAGTAGAATGCTATCAACTACCAGCTCATTAAGCTAGCTAAAAGTTTAAAAAGTTCCACTTTCAAGCACCCAATGAAATCCTGTATTAGGCTCCGAGCACTCATCCAATCTTCGTATAATCAAGAAGAAGAAGAGGTAATTAGCTAACAATTGTTACAGATATAACCTCAGCCTTTTATCAAACTTCAATTTGATGAAAAGCAAAGTCATAACTAATATCCAAAGCAATTCAATGGCAAATTTAGAATCAGCACAAAATTGGGTACCACCAAAAACACTAATCACATCAACTTCACTAAAGCACAATTGAAATTAATCAATCAAAGAATGAATCTTTTCAGCTCTGAAATAACCTAAAAGCGATGAAGGAAGAATTACGCACTGCCAAAGGTATCATTGGCCATGCATAGAAAAGTGAGGCCATCGGATCTAAGTATGTGAAATATATATCGATCTTGCGAAAAGCAAAGCCTAGATTCTGCCTCCGGTGGAAGCTTCTCGAGGATCCGCCGAGACACCGCTCCGGTGTTGCCAGATACCGCGCTGAACTCCGCCAGTACAACCGTCCCTCGCGCCACCACTGCGTACAAGATCGCCATCTCGATTTATAAAGCTGGAGTCTTCCGGTTTATAGAGAGATGCTTACTTTGACGGCGACATCGAAGAGGAAACCCTTCTTCTTCTTGTTGCGTGCGATTTTAGAATAGAATTTTATGAAAGAAGGAAAGGCGGAGTCGGACAACGATGCCACCGGCAAGTCCACGCACGGCCAGTTCTTTTTGTTTCGTTGGATTTGCTATTCTGACCACAGGGTACATGTAGTGTTTGTGCTACCTACTCTCTATGTATTTTTTTTTTTTTGAAATGTCCATAGGACCATGGTCAATATATTAAAATATGATAAAATATTTTGCTCATAAAAATTAGGCCAAAGGTACAAATTGGACCCTCAACTATGGGCTGAGGACTGGATTGGAACCTTTTATTTTTTTTGTTCCCATTTGGAACTTTTTTATTCAAGAATGGCTCAATTTGGACCTCACATAAACAGTATCCCAAACTGACGTTAAAAAATGCCCAGCTGGCCACGTGGGACCCACCAACCATTCTAACTCAGCTTTCTTGTGGGACTCATATGCCCAGACAACCCCACTGCTCCCACCACAATCGCGTCTTTTAGTTAAAGGAGAAAAGAATTAGAAAAAAAAAACATTCAACTTTCTTCAGCTGTCTTCTTCAACTTTCCTCATCTGTCTTCTTCCATTGCAGCAAAGCCATTCATTTGTCGCTACCAAATTATAACTCTTGAATCCAAATTCAGACAAAAATTTATCTTTTCATTTCATCTCATCCCCTCCGCTCCTGTAATTCAAATTTTCTTTAGATTCTTCTAATTTCATAATTAGTTAGGTTTTTATATCTTTTTATCTCTGATTTCAATAATACTTCTTCTTCTTCTTGTTCAGAAGATTCTTTTGATTATTTAAAAAAAAATGCCATCTCCGCCGTCTGACTCCATGGACTCGTCACCACTTATAACCCACTCAATTGCTGACCATCTCCTGTGAAGCCACCGTCTTTTATGCCGTCAACCACCGCCACATCGTGGCGCTGCAGCTCATTTTCTCCGTTGAGCGAGCAGCCGTCTCATGTTACTACGGGAACCATTAGTTCGTGTTCATGAAAATGCCACTGAGCAACTCGAAGAGCGTCAAAGCGACTGGGCCTATTCCAAGCCTATAATATTTCTTGATATCTTGTGGAATTTAGCGTTTGTAGGAACTGCAGTTGTGATGCTGTGTTTGAGTGTAAAAGAAGAGCCTGAAGTGCCATTAAGGGTGTGGCTTGTTGGGTATGGTCTACAATGTGTGTTTCGTATCGGGTGTGTTATTTTTTAGTATAAAAGGTGGCATTATGGAAGGAATGTTGGATTTGAAGCTGGTGATTCTAGTTTTGTGTCCGAGAGTGATTCAGCTGATGCAAACAAACTTTTCTCGTTGCTCCCACAGCATTGCAAACCGATCAGGATTTTCTTATTCGTCAATTGAATCAAACCAATTTTTGAATGATTTGTCAAACGGAGGTCGAATCGATGAAGCACATCACATGTTCGACAAAATGCCCGAAAGGGATGAATTTTACTGGAATACAATGATTGCTGCCTTTGCCAATTCAGGAAGATTAGCTGAAGCTAAGCAACTTTTTTATGAGGCCCCATTGAAGAGTTCGATCACTTGGTCTTGTCTTATATGTGGATATGACTGTGAAATTGAAGCTTTTGACCTGTATTTATAAATGCAGTTACAGAGACAAAGGCCTAGCCAGTACACTTTAGGGAGGAGTATACTTAGGTTGTGCTCAAGAATGGGGTTTCTTCGAAAAGGGGAACAAATACATGGCTATGCATTATCATGCAACATGGACAGTTATGCTCACTGGATATTCTTATAACGTAGATGAACTCAAAGCATTCAAGTTTTTTCAAAGCATGAGAGCTGAAGGTGTTGAGTCCAATCAATTTACATTCCCTATCATTTTGACAGCTTATGAAGCAGTTTCAGATCATGATTTTGGGGTTCAAGTGCATGGTTGCATAGTTAGAAGTGGTTCTAGTGCTAATATTTTTGTTCAAAGTGCATTGGTTGATATGTATTCAAAGTACATTACTAATTATTTTGATTTTTGGTTTTTTGAGAGTTGAATTTCTGTGGTTCTTTGTTTTGAGATTATGGTAGTCTAAGTTTTTATTAACAAAGATTGGATTTTTTTTTTCCTAAGCTAGACACTATTAGTTTGTTGGTTTGTTTTTTCTTTGTATGTTCTCATTAACATTCTTGATTGATTTGTCAAAGGAGGAAGAAGATGCCGAAGCTGGAAATATGGAGGAAGATGTTGATGGGGACACGGCGGATATTGAGGCCCTTAATTATGACGATTTAGATAGTGTCTTAAAATTGCAGAAAACACAGAGATTTAATGATATCATGCAGGTCAGTCTGTCTGCATCCTCGTTGTTTCAATTTTGTGGAAGGAGCAAAATATGGGCTACCAGTCTTCATATGTTGAGCACCAATGCTTGAAAGTTCCTTCTCATATACCTGTGTCTTGTAGTTATTAGATTATGAATTTATTATTGGAAGGATGGGGACTGTTACTTTA
>CATIWK010550232.1:0-11903 GCA_949634005.1 Mallotus japonicus
AATATAATTTTAATTTGATGATAAATTTTGTAGTTTTGAAGTAAATTAGTACTTGTATTAAGTAAATAAAACTTTAATTATGAAGTAAATATAATATCAAGTAAATATTGTATAATATTAATTTAGTAGTAAGTAAATAAAATATAAATTACTAAGTATAATAAGAAATTATACATGCTATATGTTGAGCTCGTCTGGCTCGCGAGTTCGACTCGAGCTTGTCAAACATGAACCGAACCAAGCTTGAACCAGACTTTTAAAAATTTAATAAGCTCAAGCTCGGCTCGAGTTCGTTAATTTTTAGACGAGACGAACCTGAACTTTTAAAAATTCAGCTCGGTTACACCCCTACACTTAGCCAATCTGAAAGCCCTATTATCAGTTTACAAGGTACTATTCTTCAATAGACACAGCACGACACGACGCCAGTGAAAATCAGGAGCCATTATAGCTGCGATCTCAGTGTTTCTCTTACATGGTCATCACTTGCACGTCCAGAAACTCTTCGATGAAAACGAAACTTAAGAGAGCTAATCAAAGACAAAAACCGAGAACTTCAGATTTTCAAAAGCTTCTAAACTGTATCATGGCTCATAATCATTGAAAGACCAAATTTATGGTGAATCCAAGACCAATAAAGTTAACACTGATATTGCAACAGGAAAAAAAATGTACTTTTATATCAATCAAAAACATCCTTAAAAAGACATATAGTTTGGTTGCAAAACCTGCTAATTTAGAAATTACATCTGTATCAAGAAATAAATGAAGCTAATCCTACCGCTCAGTCAAAGCTATAGTCTAATTTAACAACTTCCCTTCCCTGGGAAAACCTGTTTGTGATCTGAAAAATTTCCTATAGAAAAGCTCTTGTTCTCACAATTTCGCTCTTGAATTGTAATGGAAAATTTTCATATTCTTCTGCTTTTCAGATCATAGCTTTTGAAATTGCTAACCAACTAATCTTGGACAAGGTATATGGACAAATCTCAAATTACCAAATATATAAAGAAATTGCCGCTTCCACAGGAAAAAAAAAATTAAGAACAAGAATAGTTTAGAATTCTTGAAAGTTAATCTGACTCCCTCTCGGAAGCATAGGCTACCTTCTCCATTATCATGCCCTCAGCAGCACGGATGGCTCTCTGTGAACCAGTGATAGTGATTTTCCTGCCACACAAGACAAAAGAAACATAGAAAAAAATCATTTGTTGCCTCAGATGTTAGTATGCTTTTGGCAGTATAATTAACTCAACATCTTTCTTTTACCTATCATTTGTTCCAGACATGAAATCCCCTCTATCTGATATTTTTATCCTGGCCCCACTAACCTGCCAAAACAAACTGCCTCACATTAGTACATAAACAATATTAAGTAATTAGACAGAATTTATGTCATTTAAAAACCTGGCTTATTTCCATTATATTTCTTCCACCACGGCCAACAACCAACCCAATATGCTCATCCGCAACGCCAATTGTCACTGAGTTGGTACGATCCTCCTGGAGAACATCGGAAGACCATCCATCACAATCATCCCTAAATATACATGCTATAAACAAACTATATTCATAATCACTAACATGAAGATGTGGGATCAGCATAGTATAAAGACATTGATGAAAGAAAATTTTCAGAATTGAGAAGCAGAATATCAGCTACAAATAATGTTATTAACTTACGGGTTGTTTGGTATTTTTTGTTTTTTTTTTCATATAAAAAATTAAACCTGTTCACTAATAAAGTTTATGTTTTTCCTTTTGATTCTTTTTCCAAAATGTTTAAAAAAATTTTAAAAAAAGAAAAACTTTATGAAACCAATAAAAGATATTTTCACAATTTTGATTTCCTAATTTTCTCCTATATTCTATTTTCATTTTTTTTTCTCCACCATATCTTTTTTTAATCTTTCCTACGTTATTTATTCTTTTATTCTTTCTTATATTTCTCTCATTTGAATTAATTCACTCATTTGAACAAGAAAAGATTTTAAAAAAGAAATCAATAGAAAACAAAAAATATATTTTAATTTTCTATAAATAAAAATCTAAAAACAAAAATGATAACAAACAAACCCTTAGGTGTTGTTGAATCTTAGGCTAAAGTAAAAAATGTACCCAACAAAGCCTATGCAACCTGAAAGACATTCAGGCAAAAAATGTGAAGAAAGATATGCATCACCATTCAAATGCACTAAACTGCTATAGGAAACAGGGAGTAAAAAATACCAAATATTTAGGGAGATGTTATTGGCACCCCAATGATTATGATTATCACTAGTGTATATGGAGAAGTGGAAAGAATATAATAGATAATTTTGAATTTTGAATGATGGTGGAAATGCCAATAACACGAATGAAAGAGCCAATAACATCTAGCAATATTTACCGTCACCAAACAGACAAAAGATGCATAACAAGATTCTTCTATTTAATATTATGAATTTTTCGGCGCTACTTCTCAGCATTGCAGCTCAAGTATTGAGTAAATGAACTACACAAATCAATAACAAAAAAGAATACCACTCACTGAACTGAAAATGGAACTGATTTCAGATTTCATAAAATTATAATACAAGAAGACCAACTATAAATAAGCACTGAGCCTGCTTGCCACAGGATGAAAAACAAAGTAATCGAGGAAGCATATAACATTACAAAATGCAATTAAGAGCAAAGCATTATGAAATAGAATAAACCTTGTTATTCTGGAACTTTCCACCAGATCCGTTTGCTCCATAGTTCATTGAGTTGTATGCTACTGTTGAAGGAAGCACAAACACACATGGAACACCATGAAAACAAGAGAAGAAAAGATCTAAATTTCAAAGTTAAGAATGTCCTAGAAGGAATTAAATTTGGAGAAAGTACAACTTTAGCAACCACAAGGTCAACGAAACATGCCGTGTAGCCTTGCTCAAAAACCCTTGCATAAATTTTACTAAAATGGCCACCAAAATAGACATGGTAAAATTTGTAGAACTCAGTAGTTCCAACTTCTAAGAGAACCTCCCTCTGATATGCTAAATATATTAAAGAGTAATCCAACTTGTAATAAAATCACAACTAAGTTCTGCAGCTCTTTTCATTAATCAGGTCAAACTTTTAAAGGTACTACATAAAAGACAACTATTAACACACATATAATGTGTGCATTACTATTGTTACCCCTCAAATGTGCCCGTCAGTTTTTAGACTACACTGAATATATTCAAAATTTCCCCTTCCTCCAACCCATTTTAAGGACAGAACAAGAGTGAGATTCTCCATATCAAAATGGTGCCACTGTTGCTCCATAAAGAATCAAACCCAATAGAAAGCATATGGTACATGGACAAGGAGAAGGTTCTATGGAATCATTTCATTTAATAACTAATACTGAACATTCATGATTTCCTTCAATGTTCTGCCATTTTTTTTTTTTTTGACCAAAGTTATTAGTTTGTTAGAGGGGAGGGGGGAGACCATGGGGTTTGAACCCACATGGTAGCATCACTTAGGTGGATGCTTTACCACCCAAGCCAAGAGGCTTGGGCAATGTTCTGCCATTTAGGAAGTTGCATCCAGTTTTACTATATAGGAAAAGTGAACTCTTAAATATTTTTCGAATAATTAGCCTTTTAATATTTCTGTAAAATCCAATATTAAGGAGTTTTTAATGTTCATAAAAAAAAAAATAGTTTATCCAAGTATTTCGGTTGCATAGCTGCCAATGGAAGGCAGATTTTTTTCGTCAGAGTTAATGCATGATTTTTTTATCAACCCCTAAATTAAAAAAATTACAAACTGGCTCATTATTTAATTCAATTTCTTTCTCTGTGGCTCTCTTTTCATCTTTTTAGAACATCTTATCATCCCATTCTTCCATAATTTTACCTTCCTGTCAAGTTTCAACTAAAATTGGGAAAACAAAAGACCCACAACTTGTTTAATGAGTTAAACTAATACGTAGCTATAATCTTTAGAAGCTTATAGAATTCTCTAGTTGGAATTCTTCATGTTTCCTTCCCTTTATACAATGAAATCAATACTTGTTAAACAAATACAATGAAACTTTACCTAAATCATTTATATGGATATAGCTTTTTCATTTAATCTTCTCTCCTTTTCCTGAATTATGCTTTTTTAAGAGAGATCCCCAAATCTCTTTTTTCCCTGATAAAGCTCCCAGAGACTGCAGACATTTTTTTAACAAAACTTGAACTTTCATTGCAGTTTAATTAAAAAAAAAAAAAAAACCTTGCTGACACATTAGACACATCAGTAATTGATAATCCTGAAGCTAATTAAAGAACTAGATCTAGTTCTGATAGTTATTGTTAAGCTCTTCAAAATTAATGAATATTATTTTATGTCGGGCGATCACATATCAAAAACGAGTTCATTAAACACAGAACAAACAATATTGGTTTTTGACACTACTTTTTGGGAAGATATAATGAGTAATTTAAGTTCAAAAGAAATAAGAGAGAAATTTTCTCAATTTAACACCAATATCTCGCTCATTCTAGATAACAAATTTCGCACGAGCAATATCGCAGCTCTTTCTTACTTTTCAATCGGTCTCTATTCAGAAAGAGACTAATAGGAGCCATAATCCATAAAAATTAGCTAAAAAGTTTCTAATTCAAAGTTTTTCCTACAACCTAGCTATTTTCCTCGGCTTTTTATTCAAGGAGATCTATGATATCTGGTTTAGTTTAGTAACATATTTGACTACTGCAGAATGTCTACTCCATCTCTTCTTTTTTTTTTTTTTCTCTCCTGAAGATGCAGAATCCACTTTTCTTTTACCCTTTTTTTTTTTTTTTTTTTTTTTTGCATCAAAACTATGATTAACCAGACCCAATTTCCTAATAGTCAAACCATAACCCATGATAGAGCTAATGCTATCAGATCAGTCCAAATTTGTTCCTTACCAATGCAATCGACTAAAAGTGGTTAGTACAACAAGAAGAATGTGAGAAAATAGGCTAGGGCTAGAGACAGACCTGCATATGAGAATGGAGCATGCATAGTCTGTATGTAATGAGGATCTTCATATAATTTAGACAAAATGAGATCAATTGCTCGCATCTGCTCCTCTAGAGTTCCGGTCAACGTCACCAGCCTATCATTCAACCCATAAAAATTATTATCCTGAGGAGATATCTTAATGCCAGCTTGAGACTCTTCAATAAATGACCTGTAGAAAGGTAAATCCACATATCAGCATGCATCTCTTTCTTCCTCTGCTTCAAATGTTAGAAATGACAATGAAACTAATTATGACGTAAAATAATCACTAAATTGTCACATCTCTTTGCAAAATAAAGCCACAGTGAAAAATGTGGTCTAATAAAAGAAAGAAGAATGAAATACAACCACAGGCTATCAGAATACTAAATGAGAAAAGATAAAAGGAAACAGAGAAACAGTACAAAAAAAATTCTCACGCAGTACCAAACATCACAGTATGAGGCAGACAATGAAAAGCATCCATATACATCTGTACAGAACACCCAATAGCTATTAGGAGGTCGGATGCTAATCCAAGGACTGGTATAAAATTTATAGTACTAGATGATGCATAAAGCTTATAATAATGATCTCCAACAATTCGTTTCATAAAATAAATAATAGGCAAGAGAACTCTTTAAGAAAAGGAAAAATCTTTGCAGAAGTAAAATTAAAAGACTCAATACCTATAAATTACATGGACGGCAAAATGAACTAGAAGAACAAGTTAAGAACATAGCATGTTTAGCACAAAAATATTAAAAATAATTGCAACAATAGACAACTCTCTTTCCTCAACTCAAACTCTTATTCTAACATCATATATCAGTGCTTCAACCACCCCTAGCAATAGAAGTGTTCAATCCATCTCAATCTATTTAGTTATTCATAAAAACTAAAAGTCAGCGACTGACAGCAAATAGGTGGTGAATGGTAATTGTTTTGCAAATTGATGGTTAGATGATTTGCTACACAAGTAAAATGAGCACTTTCAAATCTGTATTGCACTGTATCTTCTTGTTTCATGTGTCAAACAAATGGAGAAAGGGTGAAGGATAATTCAGCAATCTCAAAACTAATCATCCACAACTATTCATAATTAAGTATTCCCACCTCCAAGACTAAATATTTATATTGCAATTAGTTCAAGCATTATTCACAATTTGCAAATTTTTCCTAACTAGTACAGTCACCCGCACCTTGCTGCGGGACATTAAAAAGTAACACTTTTGGGATAAAAAAAAATTTGAATATCAATTATGAAATATAATTGTTTTTAAAATCGTAAATCAAAAAAGAGAAAATCATTCAATTTGTTGGCACAATTCCTTGCAGACCTAGTCCAATAAAGTGCAAAATGAAGTCAATCATCCGATTACCGGGCCTTAAAAAATAATAAAAAGAAGTTATGATGTTATAAAAAAATAATTATAATTATAGTTAAAATTTTCAAAACTTGTAGAAAAGTAATTTTTAGTAAAAAATAAAAAAATTGGTGGCATAACAAAAGAAAAAGCAATTTATTTAGCTTATTAAAAAAACTCGAGCTAAATTCGTTGTAGCATTTTGTAGTATTGATTGAATTAATTAAAAGTTAAAGTATTTAAAAAGTTTATTAATTTAGTTTAAAATATCAGTTTTAAATCGATCAAACTAAATCATGAACACCTATAATGGTAGCACATATCCAAAATAAATAAATACTTTCTTTTATTAATTAAATTAATTTTAAAATGAAAACTAAACAATAATATTATTTTTAAGAAGAAAAAAATTTCAAGAATACCAAGAGGTCTAGGTAAAGTATGGAAGGAAACAAACAAAGAGCTGTAGAAAGAAGAGGAATAAGGGAGGCAACTGTGTAAAGGAGAGAAATGAAGAGATTGGGAAGGGCAAAAGGAAAAGAAGTTTTTCACATGAATTTTTAATGAAAAAAAAAAAAGTGAAACGACATTGTTTCTCCTAAGCATTAAGGGCACTTTTGTCTTTTCATAAAAAGGCAAGGTAGAAGGAAGCGACGTCGTTTTGTACAAAGGCCGATAAGTAACAGTATTTTTTTTGAAATGGGACAGTGGCAAAATCGTTAAATGGATCAAATTCATGGGTGACAATTATACAGTAGCTGAACAGTGAAATTAAGGGTTCAGCTTTATATTATTTATAGATTTTTGTCAGATAAACATATATTGAGCACATAAAACATTTAATGAGAAAAGGTAAGATTGTCATAACCAATCCTAGCAACAATGTAATCCAAATTCCAGAAATCTCCCAATGGCCAGCAACTAATTTAAAAACAAAAGCTCCATATTGAAGATGTTAGAATTAACAGCTCTTAGAAATTCCAACAGCCAACAACCTCTGAACTAGATAGGCAATGAAGCACATATGATACACCTATCATGGGTAGAAATTCTAGTAGCTAAACAAAGTGCATGCTAAGCCCACAAGACCACAGCCCTATTCAGCATAACATCAAGGAGATGGCTCATTACTATCAGAACTAAAGTCCAAATGCAAGCCAGAACAGAAGAAGACATGTTTCATAACCATTTTAAAAGCCATAATATCGCATTTAACAGCGACAACAATAGGAAAAGAAAGGCAAAGCAATATCCAGAGCAATTATGAATTTTCAACCTATTTAGCATCCTTAAATTATGAATTTTCGACCTTAAAAAAAAAACATTTGCTATTCACGTTTGAGTAAAATCTTAGCCTTGAAATCATAATATATTCCATGCAAGAGCTCCCAGAACAAAGCTACCAAACTGAGAAATTTTTCTTGTTAAAATAAGAAATGAACTGCAAAAGATTTTATAAGAAAAAACACAGTCCACAAGTCACCACATAACATCAGCAAGGATTAACATTACAAAATGCATGTTCTAGACAAGAGTTCTGCAAACATAGAAGCATGCCTTTGCCAATTTTTACATGGCAATTTGACAATTTCCAGGAAACATGCATGGAAGCACGAAAAAAACAATTGCAGAATGTTGATTTTGGAAAGTGAAATTCTAAAACTAAGGGATGTAATAGGGAAACTCAAATGTTATTTAGGACTACAAAGTTTCTCATGGCATTAAAAGGATAAAACAGCAAAGAAATTTAGATGACATTGAGCAAATTTTTCCCCGCCAAATAAAGAAATATAGAGATAGATTGATGGTAAAAAAAAAAAAAAAAAACAACTATTTTTCCAACGCCTTATTCCTCCTTGCAACTATTGTCAAGGGAATTCTCAAATATATACCATAAAATTAGAAGGTATGCATAAAATCTGTCTCATCCTCAACTTTTATTTTTTTGAGATATAGCAAGCAGATACACTGCATCAACACAAAAAATAAAGGAAGCAGCACTTCATACTTTATAGTAGATCCTCCCTTCCCAATTATGCTACCGCAAGAGCTATTTGGAACAACAAGTCTGACTTTCATTCTTGGATCAACATCACCACCATCTTCAGTATGAAGCTGACCAAGATAAATTAGATCAACAAATTACAATCAAGAACAAAGATAACACATAGATAATCAGCCTGTGTCAAGATAATTACCTCGCTAATCAATTTAGCAAGAACAAGTTCCACACCCTTTAATACATCATCCAAGGTTCCAGATATCAAAATTATCCTATCAGATGTCCCTGGAAAAAGTTCAAAATTGCGTGACAGCTGAATTCTTGCTCCAGATTGCGACTGAAAATCAGTGATTGTGGCTCCACCTTTTCCAATAACTGAACCAGCTGCGGCGTTTGAAACAAGAAATCTGATATATGTTGGCTTCTCAATAGAGACTGACAAGGCCAAAAATTGTACAAACAAAATAAATTAGAATAGAGTATTGATGAATTCATATATGCCAAAGCATAAATTACTTTTGTCACATGCACGTGCTAATAAGGAATTGAATTTCTAAAGCTAATATGTTAGTTCCAACCATATTTGCTGACCTGTAAATACATAATTAAACCAATTTGCATTCACATGTCACTTGGCATGTTGTATGATTCAGAACAAAATTACAGGTGCCATAATATCCCAGCAAGTGTAAATGTGTAATTAAAAACAAAATATGTAGTAACCCAATAGATAGACAAGACAATTAAATTTTGATTTCTTTGCATAAACTTGTTTGACCTAGTGACATCACATTGATCTTTTCTGCAGGACAGCCTAAGTAGTAGAACTGGGGGCAGATATCAGAGAACTTAACTAAGAAACCTAACAAAATATGCTTTACGATATCAATTTTGTTAAAAGCACCCAATTACAGTAGCAATAGGTTCTATAAATTGCAAACAATGATGACCTATTAACTAAACACATGAAGTTTAAGATACATATAAATTATAAACAGAACAGAGATCTTCACTGTTAACAAAGAAGCAAATCATTAAAATCAAACCCCTTCTGACCTCACATACTATTGAATTCATGAGAACAAACATGCAGAACTCCAAACTAAATTTTATATGTATGACATCAGTAAGACCTAATATTTTATATATAGATTAAATTATCAAACACCAAATGTGACAAGAATTTCAGCACTAAATTAAAATTTCATCTAGTAAATGAAAAATTACACACAAGTTATTCAATGCTTTTAATAAAAGAACTAGAATGACGTAAAAACTGTGCATGTAAGTGCTACCGAGTAGCTTATTAGAGTCCGCAGTATAACTTCAAAACGCAAAAGCAAAGCACATATGACAATAATACCGAACAAAAAAAAAAAATTAAATCCACCAACTAAATTATCTCATTTGAACTTTGGCTATTTTAATAACCTTGGTTCATTTGTTGCTTGAAATAAGGCATTTTATAATTAATTTTTACAACAATCATTAACTGTAAATAACAAGCAGAAACTTAGCATGTAAACCCAGCTAAACCATACAGAATGTGTCAATTTTCTACTCTAGACAAAAAAAAAAAAAAATTAAAAAAAAAAAAGCTCCCAACTTATTATTTTCGTACATTTTACACATTTTTCTCATAAAACAAACAGAAAACCTAGGTTAGCGCTTCAGTTCAAGTCAAAACAAACAAGTTTCAAAACAGTATACACACACATTAGATTCACTGCAATTTTTACATAAATTACCACATTTCCTTGATTTTTAGTAAGAGTTTAGCTCTAACAATATCAAATAAAATAAAATAACTAAAAATAAGAAATGATGTCAAAAAAAATGAGAGAGAGAAAGTAGATCGGATCGGACATACCAGAAGTAGGCGATTGCGGTGGCGGAGGAGATCTCTTCCGCGGTGCCTCCGGCGATGACACGTAAGACGACTCCGTCGATTCCATTTCACCGTTATTCTTTTTCTTTTTCACTTCACAGCTTTTCGTTACCTAATCCGAAAAAAATTCAAAAAAAAAACACACACACACACAATCTTAGCAATATCTAATCAGAAAACAGAAGAATTAGGAAACAACAGTAATCAACACAGAAACAATGCCACTAGAAATCGATTAATACCTTTAATCCGTTCGTTCAAGCTTCGCGTGTTTCTGCGTCGGCGCGTGTGGTGGTGGTGGTGAAGAAGCTGCGGCGGTGTGGCGTGGGGTGGTGTGGTGAGTCTCTGCAAATTGAAATGTGTATTTGCTATGTAATTAGCGCATTGTGAAATGTATTGTTTTTTTTTTTTTTTTTGAAACTTAATGTATTGTTGTTTGTTCAAAAAAAAATGTATTGTTGTTGTTCTAAATTTGTAATGTATAAGCTAAAGCAGCTTTTTATGGCTGCTTTGGGTTTTGGCACCGTTTACGTTTAGCCGTGAAAATCGCTTCTTTATTTATTGTTAGCTTAATTAAACCATATTGTTAAAAAAATATGTATATAAATATGATAAAATAAGACACGTCATGGCACGACTCGAGCTGTTTTTTGCCACTTGATGTTTATACAAAGATACAACACCCCCACTAAAGCTGTTTTTTGCCACTTGATGTTTATACAACACCCCCACTACTTCTCCATGGTCAATTCTACATGCATTTTTTAATGTACTTTCATAAAAGTATACATTATATAATTTATATTAATATTACTATATTTATTTACAATGAAAAATTAATTAATTAATAGTCCAAATGGTGCCAAAAAAATTTAGGGGATATTACATAAACAATCCCAATCTTTGGGGTACTTTTAAATAAAACTCTATCCAATTTTTTCTTTCAAATATAATCACAACCTTTGAAATGTTATAAAAAAAAAAGCCATCCTTGGATGACTGTATTGGTAATGCTGAGTTTTTTTGTTGAAATTTCATATATCCAGTATGCTACGTTGAAATTTCATATACCTAGTATGCTGAATTTTTTGTTGTAATAATTAACTTGCACTTTTATCTGTTTAAATAGTCTACTAATCTAAAATGAAACACTCAATTGGAGGGGAGAAAATATCAATTTGGAGGCAAATGCATCGTTTTCATCTGTTACCAGTACAGTCATTCAAGTGGGCCCCATGGATCATAAAAAAACGGTTTCATCTCCTGTTACCAGTACAGTCATCCAATGAGGGCTTTTTTTTATAACATTTAAAAGGTTGTGGTTATATTTGAAAGAAAAAATTAGATAGGGTTTTATTTGAAAGTACCCTCAAAGGTTGGGGTTGTTTATGTAATTTCCCCAAAAATTTAATTAATAGTCCAAAACTTTTTTTTGGGACATTTAAAAATCATAAATTTAATTTTTGAGAATTCCTCCAATAGAAGGTATACGGTTAAGTACATAGACTGTAGACAATAAAGTATTACTTTAATAATTAATCGGGAGATTAGCTTGTACCATCATGACTTGACCATTTCAAGTAAAGTTTGATCCCTTCACTTGGCAACACCATTTTGTTATAGAGTTCTCAAAGTCGTTAATTGTCTTGTA